>JAABKK020003855.1:0-21243 GCA_011634745.2 Catotricha subobsoleta
AAAATGTACGCGCTGTCAAAAAAACTACACAATTGCGTACTTTTTACATAAAGCGTACTTTTTACATGAAGCGTATTATACGCGCGTAAAGAGCTAACTCAGGAACACCCCTTCTGAGTTTAGCTGATATTCTTACCTAATTGATGTAATATTTATTACTTATTACACAATCAAGCAATCCAGCAGGTGAAATCTGACCAAAAATTTTGATATAATATCACAATCACATCGGTATTGAGATATTGTGATATTATGTCAGAATTTTTGGTCAGAATTCACCTGCAATTAAAAAAAAATCATATCTATTAAAAATTAATAAAATACTCTTAGAATCTAGTACATATTTTCTCGTATATTGTTCGTAAATATAATTATTTCTGAATATTCGCCAAAAGTTAGGCAATGTAAACATTATCTTAGTAATATTTATCAAGTTTAATGTTTAGCTGAAATTCGAATTAGCTTTAAAACGTTTCAACATTATAAATTATTTCTACAATTATTGGAAAATAGTTAACCATATTAAGGACATGGAAGTTATTGATAGTTTTTTGAGTCTACTGTTTGTGAATTATTCGAACTTACATAATTTGGTATTGAAGGTTAGACCAATAGTAACTAGTTGTTAATATATCAAAAATAAATAATAGCGACCCATCTTATTTTATCAGAAATTGTTTCAATTTATCAATCAATATATTTTGATTAGATATAACATTAAATACCTAATGTCGCCTAAAAAAAGGCATGACCAATGTATGTTAATAAACAAGCAAATATTTAAAAATAAATACGTATTGAACATATCATCTCATCAGAGAGAGCGTAACTTATGAATCTTATAATAAATCAGTAAATATTATTTTCTCTTTTATATTATAGGCATTCTCTCGCAAGATATTAAGCTCAACTCTTATCAATCTTGTCATACTATATATTTTATATAAAATTATAATATTATTGCTAACATTGCATTCTGTTGCATTTCAGTTTTTCAATTCGTTGACATTTGATGCTCTTAAGAATCTTTCGTTTTTTTAAATACGAAATTTCACCCAGAAGCATTAAATCCGAAATCTGTTTAAGATTCCAAAATACGGATGTATCGTATATATAAAATATTCCATTACAAACTCATTTATAAAAATAATAATAATAAAAAATAATACGTAAAAACTAATAAAAACTTCATTGAAAATTTACTATCGAAACATATTTTTAATATAATCAATAGAAGGATAAGGAAATAACTAAACTCACCTCACATTATTATATAAGATATTACCAAGCAATTTTGTAGATGTATATTACATTCACACATGGGAATGTCGCTAAAATTTAAGCAAGGTATTGTCTATTATAGATTATTGAACTCTTCAAATAATATGTTAATAAAATTAAATATTGACCTCAAAGTATCTTAGAACGTAATTAAATTTGTGTTGACTTGATAACTAGTTTGTTTGTTTTGGTTTTTTTTATTTTATTTTCATCAAACTATGATTAAATTTATCATACACGATATACATATGCTCTGTGTTACGCATTGCTGTTGGTCAGGCCAATGCCAAATAACCAGTCTAATTTGAAAGATATTATTATTGCCTTGACAAAAAGGAAGAGAATACCGCACATTAATTTATTACATTCTCGTTGTCTTAAATGTTTATAGATTATATAATATTATATAAGGTATATACGAGTACTATACAATTATTATGATAATTTGTCTGCTTAAAAATAGAAATTTATGTATTTACATTTCAATATTCAATACCTAATTCAAATCACTCGCTCGTTAAAACAACAGAAATATTTTTAAATAATTTTGTTTAATTGAACTCTGTGTACCCGTGCATGCAACCCAATTATAGCTATACAAATTCTTTTACATTGTGTCGTTCCATTCATATCATTTTGAATTTTCATTCATCAGTGAAATAATACATATATGTATGTGTATGACGCGTACTTGCTTATGAATATTCATCTTCATTATTCATAATATTAATTTTCTAAATATTTAGTCGACATGCTGACTTGACATGTGCAAAAGTAAATCATACTTAATAAAAATTATGAATATGAAATGTGTAAATAATTTGCACCTTGATGATGATCTAGCAGAATTTTTAAAATTCCTTGAAACCTAATTCTATAATGATATTGCAACGATTAAATAATATGTCCTTTAGTAACTAGCACAAATATAATGCGTAAATATGAGAATTAAACCGTAAAGGTAATTAATTATCAGATCATCCGAAATACTCTAATTTGCAAAATAAGAAATTCAAATACGTACCACATCATGTAGGTAAATCGTTAATTAATTTTAAAGTTCACTCGCGTTTAAGATTGTTTGTAGCGATTGTAATGCGTTTTATTACTTTAGTAAATCTTCTTAATGGATTACTAAACAATTAAAACATATTTTCTTTTTTTAGATTTTCTAAATGTATATTTAGATCTTACATCTTCTTAGGATCTATTATGCGTAGAAATGTTCATTTTAAATAACATTAGCCTATAATCTAACTGTTTGGTTCAGATAATATATTATAAATGCCCATTGCCCTAATTAAATTAAAAAATATGGATATATATGTAGAACTCTTTTCAGCCATTTCTCCTTCTAGTCTTTTGGTCAGTAGGTCGGTTTAGAGGTCGTGATATTCTCAAAGTAAGGCAAAACATTAACAGCCGCCAGTTTTTAGTCTATTTGTTAAATGGTTATTTCAAAAGGGGCCTGGCTTATATTAAGTAACCTTAGCTCAGAACTACGTTATCAAAACAATTTTTTTTTAATCATAATATTAACATCTTTTTTTTTGTAGAGAAGTTTTGAATTTTATCACTATTTTTTATAAATTAAATGTATATAAAGTTTTTCAATGTTATAGTCTCGAGATTTAGCCAAGACATACTTTGTTTGCTAGGCGGGTAGTTAATTATTAAATTTTTAATTATTGCAAAAATTTTTTTTTTTTAAATTGACATTTTTGTTTCCTATATAAATGGAACTTGACTTTTCAAATTATTTATGCTTTTCAAACGCAGATTGATTTTATTAACAGAAATATTTTTGTGCAAATATTAAGGACCGCTTGTAATCTCAGGTACAAGAGGTCAATATTAAAAGATATTCAGAAATAGATTTCAGTGAGGACGTTTTACTAATTTGATTTAGTTTTTTTTAAAAAAAATTTATCAAGAACTTATTTTCTAATATTAACATAATTTATGTGCATGAAATGACGTGGAATTTAAATAATGGAGGATTTAGGAAATAAAAATATAAATAATAAATAGAGTTGTTTAAACAGCTAAATGAGAAGGAAACCAGTAATTATTTATTTTATTTAGTAGATCTATTGGAATAAAGGTCGTGTCAACATTATCGAGTGTTTTCTTATAGATTATCAAATTAACTTTTAACATTCATTACTTATACAGCAAACAATTTAAAACAGTCTGTTTTAAAGAAGCAACGATACGGTTTTAAAATAGTGATCATAAAATAGTTATGTTAAGTTGTTTTAAAAATATTTTCAAATTGTTTTTTGTTTTGAGATCCTTTTGAAATTAACGAAATATTTTTTTCATATTTTGTTTAATATTTAATTTTACTTTATTTTTGATATTCTTTGTTTATCCGGAGGTTCTGGGGTAAGATACTGGTCATATTGATCATTCAAATGACATCTCCGTCTCTTATAAATATATAGGTTGTGGTTACAACATCTGGTGGTTTTTGTTTTGTTTTATTTTATTGTTTATTATGCGAGGGATATTTTTGCTGCTCGTTAGACAAAGAGTGTAAAATTGAAATTGAAAAATGATTTTAAATGGCTTTAATATAGCAATAATAAAGTAGTGCATTTGTTGTTTTGTTTATATTAAATTTTATTTCGGTATTCAGTTACATTTTAAGGTCTCTAAATAATTTCACAATAATATGTATATTGACGTTTTTTAATATTTTGTTTTTTTGTCTTGGGATCCAATTTTTTTTTCGGCGTTACTGCCCCTTTTTTCGACCATGTGTTTTTTTTTTATTTCTTATAAAAATGAAGTCATGTAACAATTCATTAGTAGCTTGTATTATTTTTATATCCAACATCATTGCAGTTTGGGTATCTTTGAGCGCTGTTTATTATTTCAAAATAATAGAGTTCAAAACTTGATATGTAATAAAAAAGCTTCCAACCCTAACCAAAAAAAAAATGCAATGTATAATATCTATGGCATCCATGGCAGCGAAAACACGGCATTACTACGGAATATCCATGGCATATCCATGGAAAAACCATAGCATCATGTCATAGAACAGATTGGTACACGACTTCATTTTTGCAAAAAGAAAAAAAACGGGTCAGATTTGCCCGTATTTCCAAAAGTGCACGAACAAAAAAAAAATTAAGTAAAATAAATAAGCTCTAAGATTGTTCTCTTGAAAAGTTTATAAAATTGTACTGTTTTTTTTGTGCGTTAAAATTAAAACATCGATATTATTATGAGCTATTCTGCAATATATGGATTTTTCTCTTTACATTTAAATCAACGTTAATATAACACCAACACGATATTTACACCATTTCTTATTTAATTTTTAAAATAAGTTGATATAATATTCTATTCTATTTATATATATAAAATATCGCTAATGTGATTTAATTTTAATTCTATTTGAATCATTTCCGTGTAAAAATTAAAATAAATTCTGACTATAATAAATAATATTTTTTGATAATATCTGCAAATCTTATTAACCTATTTATCAAAATATAAATAATATTGGCCCATTCATTGTGCAAGCACACACCGATACACTGTACTTATAAATCATTAAAAAATAGTTTGCAATAAAATTACAGAGATCTGGAACGAATTTTAATATCTAGGCATTTAATTTGTTCATTTACTTGTTGTTAATGTAACCAGGCCTGTAACACAATTATATAATTAACAATCTGATACTGATTTAACTCTATTCTTTTTTTTTATGTACGAATATATATTTCTTTAATATCGAAATTAGCGCGTATATTTCTTTCACACTAAGTTAAATATAAATACTTACCTTTGTCCATGCTTAATCACTAGATGATTTTACTAAAATTTATAATAAAACTTTATGAAACGTTTGACGAACTAACCTTGAGTAATTTTCATGATCATTGTTTTCGATTTTTTAGTCTAATTATATTATTTTCTGCTATAATTTATTTATTATGTATTTATATTTAATTATGAATCAATGAATTATCACTATTTAAGTTTAGTGGTGGAACAATTTAATGTGAATTTAAGCTCTATTTATGCTTATGCATTTATCAGTTGCTTTACGTTTTTATATTGTCATAAATTAAATGTTGTTAATTAAATTTGTAAAACAAACGAATATGTATCCATATTTGATAGATGGTTGATTTAACACCTCTGCGCGCTTCATATGAAAATGTTTTCAATGACAAAGTCGAACTATTATTTTATTTTTATTTTTTAATAATAACGTGGTAGATAAACGTTACCACAAAGCTCAACCTTTAATATTTAATGAAAAACTTAAAAATAAAATAAAACAAAATTCAACTTGAAATATGTAAGACCTTTATATTGTATTCATAAATGTCAACGGTTAGAAAACAATATTTGCGCTGTTTTCATTAAATATTAAATAATATTAATTTGCCAATTTTTAACAGCGTCGGACAGTTATTTTCGGTTATAAAGTAATAAAATTATGTTATTTAATAGACGCATGTGTGGATTTGTATATTTTAGCTGAGAAATAGTATGACCGCTTGACTTCAAAAGCTGCTATCTGTAATTTGTATACAAAATTGATTCAATGTTGCAGAAATTGGGATAGACGAGTTCGAGTAACTTACTGATGAAAACTACCGTCGCATAATTTACGGTAAGTTCTTTGAATTATGCATTCCTGAAATTAATTATTTAATTTATTTGTTAATTTCCGCCGTAGTAAAAAGAAAATGTGTAATTTCCACTGTGATGTAAAATTTTTAATTCAGCTTATTTTGAATTTGATTTTCAACTGTCGCAAGAATATTTGGTAAGTTTCCGATAATTTATGGCTGTATAGTTTACCATTAATTTAAGGGGTTGCCCATAAATTACGTAAACCAAAATTAACAAATTTTTAGCGTTTTAATTCTTGGCGGACGTCTGAAAGAAAATGTATAACAATTATTATTTATTATTTACTACAAGCTACATATTTATATATATAACAGAAATTGTTTAAATATGTATATAATTTTTATAAATATGCACCGGTTTCACTAATACCTTTCTCCCTCCCTTCTCTCGTATAAAGCAGTCTTGGGGTTTGGCTAAAATGACAGTTTGAAGGGAAATATTTCATTTTTTTTTCTTGATAATTAAATTATTTTATATTCTGTTTAATTCTATGCCATTTGAAATCAATTTTGTCTGTCAAACCCTCAACTGCTCTATTGTTAGTTTTAACAGATCCCCATCCTTAATCAACTTAGTACGTACTTTATGGACGATGCCTATAATATTGCATTTATCACTTATCAGATCGTAATTATGGGTAATATCCAAAGCCGAAAAATCAAATTTAATTGGCATACTTTACACATATTGTGTAGATTTTAGTAATGAGTTTAAAAACCCGTTATCCACCTCAGCTGATTATCGTTAAGTACAAAAATTGTAAATAAAAATCCACAAATCTCTACCTACAGAAAATGTGTGTGTGTGTGTGTGTGTGTGTGTGTGTGCGTGTGTGTGTGTGTGTGGTCTAATATATTAACATTTCTATGCATATCATCCAATTTAATATTTATAAAAATTCGCTTGATAAATAACAATCATGATTTTTTTCAGATAGCGGTTATTGTATTTAAAAACAGTCAAAAAACCTTCTTTTCCATTTGAAATCCTGTAAATATAATTTAATGCGTTTCGATAACATATTGTCGAGTCATGAATCATTTGCAAATTGAATGAATCGATTTGGTTTTGTATTCAAATATATTATAAAAAGGTGTGTGTTTGTGAATCTGTGTTGTGTCTGTGATATATAATAAAATTTACAAATTTAGAAAATGGTGCTATATTTTTTCGTATATTTTGGTGTAGGTCCGCAAACAATTTTATTACGTTTTAATTTGTTAATTAATATTTTGGTTATTATAAATGAATTGATTCAATATAAAATATAATCAATTGCTCAAGAGGCCAAAAAATCAATGAGTTGAATTGACCGTAAAATAAGGTAATTAATCATATCAATTATATGTTATGTCGTTAAATTTAATTAGCGATAACATTGGTTTTTCATAATCATTTAATTTTTGCACATATTGAATATGAATAAAACTCTGCCTCTTCTTTTAAGTTGTAATTAGAAAAAACCATCTGAAATAATTGTTCACTTGATCATATATTTTTAATGTTTGAATAATTACTACTTATATATGTTTATTAATTTGTTAAAAATCAGTACGGAAAGACAAATTCTTTATTCGAATAAACAAACAATAACAAAAAAAAAAAACATCACATTTTTGGCATTTATAAGAAAAAAAGCTATGAAAATAACATATCTGGTTATGTTTCGTTATGTCTGATTAAATATAGATGGTACGTAAATAAAATTAGATAACTTTATATTACAACATTTGCTGCATATAAAACTGCTATTATATTCATTTTTATGCCTTTTTATTTATACCTATTATATTTTACACACAAACATACTAAAGAAAACTGCCAACAAATAGATGAAACCAAATTTCATGTTAAGCGAAATAGGATTTAATAAAAAAAAAAAAAAATGTATATATACCTAGTCTACCTTAAATTATAAACACCAAATTATATAATAACGCAATAAAATTTGTTTTTTTTTTTTTTTTTTAATCAAATTTCAATTTTTGTTTATTTTATTTCACAATTGTCTAACATTGACATTCCACTTAACCGATATTATTATATTATTTATATTATTACGTGTTCTATGAATCTGAATATAAAACAAAACTATAAGCGCAGACATTCGTTAATTTTTTTCTCTTATTTTTTTTTTTTACAATAAATTGAGTATTGACCATAATATAATAAAATATATAATTTTTGTTGTTGTTATGTATTTATATGTGCGGTTTTGTAATGCAATGTAGTATAGCTCTTGTTTTTCGATTATACAAATTTCTTAGTTTAATGAGCCAATTACTTATAGTGTTAGAGGAAATTTGAAGAAGTATATTGTTTTGTATTCGTTTATTTATTATATACAAACTTGACCTATATAATTTCAATCGGTAAAACTCTGAACATTCTTTGATCTGTTAGAATCATATTTTCAGAATTTAGAAATTATTTTTTGGAATTTGTAATATTTAATTATTTTTACAACATTAGTTAATATAAGGTTTTATTTGAAACCCGAAAATCTTAATTTAATAAGGAAGTGTATAAGATTAATTTGAGGTGTTCAATCATTATGTATCAGTATTACTACTGCAGATATTTGTTTTATTTATACGACAAAATCATGTGGAAATTATATTTGTAAAATTATTGTAGCGCATTTTTTTTTTAAAGTCATTTTGCAGTCTTAAAGATAAATGTTCATAGTTACATTAAACACATCTGTAATCGAATCTCAATCATTTTCTCGTACACCTGAAATGCGTACGAATTGACACATTCAGATGGAAATAATAGTTTAAATGATTGTTAAGAAATCACATTAATTTTTGGAAATATGTATTTATACACGATTTAAAGCACTTTACCGCAAAATCATTGAAAAACAACAAATTTCTAAATTCGACTACAGATTTAAAATGATAAGGAGTGATCACAATATTACAAAAACAAAATTGTTAAATTCATAGAAATTTCTAATAACTGGCTGGAAAATAAATAATAAACGGTAATTGCAAGTTTTGTTGTTGTTGTTTTTTTTTTGCATTATTATTTTGAAGTTTGGGATATTTAAAACCTGCTTTAAATCAAAATATATATTAATTTCTATAATTAACAATATTTATTTAATATAGTTTCGCAAAATAAAATAACGAAATATATTTTTTCAATAAATATAAATGTAGGTAAATGGTACTACCTAATACATCCATAAGTGGGTACTTCAACTACATTATATAATGCAGTAATAATGCAGCCTTTCTACAAAAAAAAGGTATACTAACTCAGGTACAAGTTTACAAATGTTCATACAATTCGTGAAATAAGTTTACACGCATATATTCACAATAATACAATAATTTCCAAGGTCTAAATTTGCTCATTCATATTATAGACATAATGCTCTTAAAAAGAAAAAGTAGGTACTCATTTTTCGTCTGTTATAATATAAATAATATAAATAATTAATTAATTGAAACCAATTACCAAATGGTTCAAAAAATTGGAACAGATTCGTTGATTATATTGAATTGAGAAAACATTACATTATTAGAAAATCGTTCGGTTTGACTTCATATAAAACTGGCAATAAATAAGTTCCTCATTTCATAATAAAAAAAATAAATAATGATTAAAGTATAGATTATTTTAGACTGAAAGTTCTAATTTCTATTTTGTTGTAGAGTCACATAAGTTCAAAGTTCAATGCTTTTTAAGATTATTTTTTTTATAAATAAATTAATAAATTATATAACACTGAACAATTCAAATTCAAATATTTGCATAACTCATCTACAATTTATGTACGATATTCATCTTGATAATATAATACGTACTCCTCAACACAAATTCTCTTTCTCTATTGCTATCTCTATCACTATGTCCCTCAATTTCTCATCAAATGTAAATATGTAATCTAACATAACAAAAACAGAAGAAAAATATGAAATTTACATCAAGACAAAAAAGAAAAAAAAAATCACAATTTATCCATTATTACTAATTACTTACAATAATATTGAATACACTTTTCCCTCCACCATTTCAATAGAGGTATTCACATGAAACGTACAAAATAGGTAAGTATATTCAAGGTCTTCACACAAAATGTTTTATTTCTAATTAAAATTCGAGCTTAATTAGGTAACCATTTTTAAAAATGTATGTTAAACGTATGTGAATACAATAATGTACACACGCGCACCTCCTTGCCTTCGCAATATGTACATTACCAAATTGCAAAAAGTAAAAAAAAAAAAAAACTAAAAATTTATAAAACTTATAAAAATTATAAAATTGATTATTGGTTATTAGTTATTAGTTATTACAATATATATTGATAGCTCAATCTATATTAAATACCAATACGGAATAATCGACTACAAGAAGTGGTTATTTGAAGGATTGATGTGATTGCCGGTTAATTATATAAAGTAAGAAATAATACAGATAAATAAAAAAAGATCTATCCAGAGACATTTTATTCTCAGAATACTATAAGAAAAATATATTTGTCAAAGCACCTTCGGATTATATATTTATTAGATATTTTTTAAGTTTGTGATCAGACTTTAACCTTCAAGGTTATTTCAGGTTATTGGTGCTTTTTAAAAGATCTATAGAAAAAAAGAAGATGTTTTTCTAATTTATTGGTTTATTTTAGTCGTATAAAGAAACATTTTTTTTAATAAATTAATAACAAAACTGTAAATCTAAATATAAGATATGCAATTTTATACAAAAATTAATAACATTTTTTTTTTTTTGCATACGACGAGAAAGTTAATTTGAAGGTAAATAATGAAAATTGTAGTTTTCTTTAAAAATCACCATATGATTATATTTATTTGTAAGAGTTATACATTTTAACGACTAAATTTACCATATTAAAATCACATTACACGAACATGCATTTCATATATATATAAATATATAGATATACTTACCATATTGCGTATTTTGAAATTTTGACAGACAAAATATAAGTACTATACAAATTATACAAATATTTGGCTGTCAGAATTTCAAAATTCAAAATGTTCTATGAAATGTAATACCGTGTAAGGGGTTTTTTATTTGTATCCGGTTTTAATAGTGCAACAAAACCCACAATAATATTTAAATGATACCGCTTGTTTTTCATTAAGTTATCGTCATATTCTAAATGAAAGACTGATAATAATTTATTGTATATCTACGATTAATATATTTTTAGTCTGGCTTTATATATATATATATATATATATATATACATATTTTTTTTTTAATTTTATCTTGGCTTCTTTTGTGTAAAATAAAAAAAAAATATGTCGTAAAAAACTCAAAATATAAAAAAATACCATGACCATTTGAATGCATCGTCTTATATTAAATATTTCTATTTATTTGTTTGTTACTACTTATGATTTTGCAATGCACATACTATTCAAAGAGAGTCGGCAAACATTTATATACCATTGCACACAATGCACTCTTCGTTGTATTTATCTATTATATATATTTTGGTTTGAGACACGACATACATACACGGAGTATTATTTCATCTTTTTTAGGAAAATAACTTTATATGCACTATTACCTGAAGATGGTAATTACTTCATATGTAACTGCGATGGATAATTATTTTAATTTCTTTTTAAAACGATTAATAAGTACTATATTTTCTTTATTATTGACAAAGGTACCATTTCATATATTAATCATTAATTGCAAATATTCAAAATTATTGTGAGTAAACTGCTAATACAACAAAACGATATTAATTTATAACATACAGTTACAACCACTCAATATAGATTACTTATATATTAAAAACGTTAATGTTAAGAGAGATTTTTAGTATCAGCAAAACAATATGCCAAATATTATGGATACACACAGAAAATTGTGGTGTAAAAAGCTTTATAATATGTATAAGCCCACTCTTGTACAACCCCACCAAAGTTTTTTTTGTTGTTTTTTTTTTCGCATGGAACACTCTCTTTGGCATGGCAAGGCCTTAAGTTGTACTTACTGGATACAACGTTTCAGTTTTATGTTCAGTTGAATATTGAGTTTGACAAAAATCGGACGTAATCCGATTTTATTATTAGTTTTCATATAAAGATTTTTATTTATTAAAATCTTTATATGATAAATATATTTATTTATTTTTCAATTTCTTTTAAATAATAATCGGTTCTTCCTAAAATTTAAATACAATTTTAATGGTGCAAAGTTTGTGATATTTAATATTTTGTGACACAATAAATAATATTGTGATTATCGAATAAAAATAAAAATAAAAAGTAAACAAACATTATAAACAATTTACGATATTATTACATATAAAAGCTTAATAAAAATATTCCCTGTGTACTTGTCTAACCAATAAAAAACATTATTTAAGAAACAATATTATATTTATTGGATTAACACGAACATTTATGATAGCAAATTAAACGGTAAGAGCTTTTTGATAATACTTATTTATTTTAAAAATTATATACAATTTTAAACTTGTTTACTTAGTTGAAATGCTAGTTCATATTTTTCTGTTCGCCCAGAAAAAAAAAGAGAAAATAATTTTTTTTTCGAGCTTAAAATTTTCCGCATTGCGGTATATACTATACAATCGACTATGAGAACTTTTATGTCAGATGTTATCTACATAAAATATAATACGAGAAAGCTCAGACAATAAAGTTTATGTTAGGTATTATCAAAAACCATGTACGGAATATGGAAAACTAGTTACTATAATTTCTATGACAGTCGAAAGCATGTTGGCGTTGAACTAACAGAAATATTAAATACGAATTCATTCGAATAATGGTTAGACGTAAGGTAAATTGGAAAATGCAAGGATATTGATATTGAAAAATAGCTGAAAGCTTATTTATAATTTTAAAATAGTAGAAAAGAATTGCTTGCAATTATTAAATTTCAATGTATGTGGTTTGAGTACGTAATATTTGTTCGTAAAACATTTAGTTCTGTTTGAAAATAGCGAAAAATATTATTATAATGAACATTTGGTTGGAATTCAAACTATTTTTTTTTTTTTTAATAATAGCTTATAAGTGATTTTCACAAATTCCAACATCAATTAAGTAATCGACAAATTCACTAGAAATTTCTGGTAATTATGACTTATGTTAATTTTGCAATTCAAAATATCTTTTCAATTTAATAGCTAAGTTTAAGTTGATTTTTTTTTTAAAGTACTTTTCTAGTCTAGTAAAATTTTCAAAGAATATTTATATTTTTGTACTATGAAGTCAATTAGATATGCAAATTTTGTTAGTAACTTCGCAAAAAAAAAAAAAAAATCTGAAAAAAATGTTTGTCCTTGAATTTGGATTTTACAAATACAAGTATTGCTAGCATATTATTCGATATTGATGAACATTGAACGGTTAAATTAACTGGTTTAACGATTGTATCAACCTTTCTAGTTTCTAATAGTATCTTTCATATCATAACACTGACCAAACTAAGCTACTTACTGGAACTATGTAAATCGCAACAAAGTACTTGGTAATCGCGTGTCCTACATATTATATTATAAGTACTTACGCTGCTGATGATAATTTTAAGCAGGAAGTCTGATGTCTATAAATTTGTAGGCGAAGGTTTTTGTTTTCATTTAAAATTGTAAAAAATTGTATGCGCTAGTCAAAGGATTTCAAAAATTATGTAGGTTATAGTTTAAATATTTCTGTTTAAAAAAAAAAATCATATAATTTTCTATTGAATGAATAATTTAATTTAATATGTAGCACTATTTCAATTGCATGTATTTTATTTAAATGATTATGCGACTAACAAAATAACAATATAATTATAATCGAATTCGATTTCATGTTGTTGTTTCCTTTAGTAATTTTATTTATTGTATAATAAAATAAATGACAGACAATTATTTTTGTAAAATACGTTCGTTATACGTTTAAGTGTTTTTCAGAGACCGTGCTAAATCCATCTGAAAGTCTTCTTATAAGTTTTTTGTCTGTATGAATAAATAATTTATGGTGTAATAGCTCGTTAAATACTCTATATTTTGACCGCTTTTCAATTGAATAAGAATATTGAAATATTTTATTTCAATAGTTTTTTTTTTACAGGCCGGTTTCAAAATCGATAAATTATGCCCCAAAAAAATTACTTTAGAATATTTTTTTTTTCTTTTTCATCAACACAATACACCAATTTTTTACCTTTAATTCATATATTAATTCATGTGTAATTTTCAAATAATTATCTTTAAAATATAATATAATGTAAGGCATTTTTTTTTCTTTCAACCATTGAATACATTTAATATAGATATATAAATGTTATGAAATAAATAATTTTCATTAGATACCTTTATTTCTTTTATAGTACCGAGCAGATATTTCTCATATATATTAATAACATAATATTCTAGAAATGACCTCGATTTATTTTCTTTTCAAAGCTGTGATGTCATTTGAAAAGAGTTCATTAAATATTTCAAAAATTAAAAATTAATAACATTAATAGCAACTAATTTTATTCACAAAACAGCATATTTTATACTAATTTATCGTATGCAAAATAATTGATGCAATACAGTATTTAATACAAATTAGTTTAAATTGGTATGTATACAGTTCAGTATTTCTATCTCCGGTGTGTCCGCGTTACTGAGCCAAGTTCTGATCTATTTATTACAATCTAATCATTAGTTAAATATTTATAATTAAATTTATCAAATATAATATACAATATACGATAAATTAACTGTCAAAATAATACTTATTATTATATAATTACCATACTAAAATATTGCCTAGCTGTATGGTAATACCATCCATATGTTGCTTAAAATTTGATATCAATTTGTAGGATGTTGAAATATCAAAGGTCATATTAGATCCGTTCTTTATAATCATACAAAAAATGTTTATAAAAAATTAACAACAAAATGTAAATATTTAGAAATTAGTATTAATTAGGCAATCATATGTGAGTTAATTTATTAGGAAATATCATAAAAATAGCTGAACTGTCATTCAGATGGATATTTTATCAGAAAAAAAAAAAACAATCAATTTCATTTGTTCGCAATTACCTACACAAATACAAAAGTAATTTAATGATATTGCAACTAATTTTCCAGTCAGATAAGACGGAAAATAAGAAATAATCACAACACATATAAATAATTACCATTGCCTTAAAGAACATTTATTTATTTTTTCTTATTAACAAATCCATAAATGTTTGAAGTCTAAATATTAAAAAAATGTAATATATGATGTCCCCAAGTATAAACTATTTAATAAAAAAATAAAATATATTTATACATATCGATTATATTGAAAAAAAGAAGTTTATTATGATGTTATGCGGTTACGGATGGCAGTTATCTAAGGTATTGCGCAATATAAGCGCTTTATATACCATATATCTACCTACTTTGGTAGTAGACGTGTAACATACCTTCAATATGTATGCACTTATTTTTAAATACACATTTATTATTTATTTAACTACACACACATACTATGTTATTAATAACAAAACGCAATTCAATAGCATATAGAAAATTATAATGTAAGCAAAAAACAAAAAAAAAAAAAGTTATTTGAAAAAAATACTTAAAAAATAAAAAGCAGAATTAATAATAAAAGCAGATGACACAGACTTATAATTAATAACATTTCGCATATTAATTAGAAAAAATATTATACGTTATTCATCCATTATTAAATTATTAATTATTTACTTTGATTTAACTAGCTAATAATAATTTAGGGTCATCTACTATTCGATAAAATATTTATTTCGCATTGTCACAATATTAGTCGTGTCTTTTAAATTTCTATGTTAATTATAATATATATTGATTTTGAAATGTGCCAATAAAATGCCAATTTTTTTTTTTTTTTGAATTTTAAATTATGCATATTAAACTATTAAAAATCATACATAACTTATATATGCTTTTCAATACTTGTCAAATAGATACCTTTCACAACCCTCTGATTAGCATTTATTTTTTTCGTTTCCTTGACCTCTTTAATCGATATTTTGAATACTCTTCAAACGGTGTTTTAATTATATTTTTTTAAATAAATACAAAATCCTATAATACAAATCTTTTATATAATTGAAGGGTTCAATAGCTGATGTTAGTCATATAAAATTTTAAATCATGCATTTTTATTTAAAAATTTCCGTAAAATTAAAATAGATTTCTAAAATAATAATGTCATTAATGTGACTAATTACTAATATGTAATTGTCGTATTTCAGAATAAGATATTATGTTAAAAACAAAAAACTTAATGAATAAAAATACAAATTAATTACGTGGGTGAAGTTAGTTTTTTTTTTTTTTGCGTAAATGTATTATTTTAAGTTAATTTAAGAATAATATTCTGAAAGCGATCCGACATTTATTAGCTATGTAGTTTAATACATATTTTTGTTATGTAACGAGTAGGGGCTATGTACCTCTAAAAAATGCGAACCACTCAATTTAAAAGTTATTTTTTTTTTCGGATATTCATGCATCAATTATATACGATATCTATGTAAAGTTACACACAGTGTGCTGTTAATCAAATTGTGAATAATGTTATTAAATAATAAAAAAATAAAAAACAAGAACGATATTAATTACTTATTTACCAAATTTTTGTCTGAAATAATTTGTCAATCTATTTACATGCCTGAAAAGTGAAAATATTAATCACCAATATCTAATTATAAACAAAAGTAATTGAAAATGAACGTATATATGTGTGTATTTATATATTGGACGGAAACAGGTTTATAACGTTAACCCTGGTGAAAGTGTTTTTGTATCATAAATAGGGCTTTCATGTCATGTTATTAATTAATTAATCATATTTATATTGTTGTCAATAAGTTTGATAATAAATCAAAAGAAACAACTAAAGGTAAAACAAATCCACAATACTTTTTGAGAAGTACGTTCATTTTTTCATTTTAATTTTTAATATTAAATTAATTTGTGCGTGCCGAGAAAATCTTGAAAATTGTATTTGGGAACAAAATAGGGTAGTTTGTGATATTTTTATCATATGGAAAAATGAATATAAACAGAAATGAAAAACAAGCACGGCTGACCAAGAAAAAAACAACAGATATTGAAACATTCTACCGGCTCCCCTTCCTTTTGGATTGCTGCCCAGTTATTAAGTATTTTAAAAATTACTTTATTTAAAAGAATTTAAACATGATTTTATAAAGCAATCGTTAATTTATTTTTAATATTAATTTTAACGACTTATGAACTAATGCATATTTAGTTGGCTATTTATAATATTGCTATAATAATACAATAGATGTATCGTATATGCCCTACCTTTAGTTTGAGAAAGAAAGAAATAAAAAAGCATAAACAAAGTTCAATCGGCTTATAAAATATTGCATGTTTGCGACTGACTGAAGAAAGAAAAAAAGGCTAAACTACTAGCCTAATTTAGTCAAAAGCCAAGTGGTACCAATACCATCAATCAAACATTCCATTTATAAAAGTAGTATATATTAATGAAATAAATGTTGAATGTACATTTACATTTATAATTATGTTGGTGTGTTGTAATTTATTGAGCATTAGAGATTACTGCGATGCAAGCTAATATAGAATAACTGGTGGTTGTATGTACACGATGCCTGATTAAAACTCAAAATATTTTTGATAAATAAATTGATAAATAAAGATATTTTAGTAATTAATATTACTAACGTTAATGATAGTTTTTATTCAATTTCTTCATTTCTGAAATAGATTAACAAGAAAAAAAAACTATTAAGTGTAACTAAACCAGTTCGTTTTTTTTTTTTATTAAATTATATTAATTAAAATACTTTTAACTGTAAAGTGGTAATTTTATTTGGTTTCTTAATATGTTTAATAAACTTTTTTGAATATTTAACAAACACCCCGTAAAAATTCTAATCCGCTATCATATTATAGATATTACATTATAATCATAAAATATTCCACAGAGTTATTATCTTCAAGATTACGTTGCCTCATTTAAAAGAAAGAAAAAAATTAGTAAACAGAAGCATAGTAATAATAAAATAATTATTTTCTATGAATGAATTATTTATTCTCGTTCATTGAATTATTATTTCTACCAACATATATTATTTGTTTAAATTTTTTCAAAACAACGGTATTTAAATGTGAAAGAAAACAAAAATAATAAAATAAAATAGAAAATATCGGTTATATACTGCCGGCAAACTATTACTTTAATTAGGTATATAATATCTATAAATATATGCCCAATATCCATTCCATATAACATCATAATTAATATTAATTTAAAGCATATGGTTTTTATAGAAGAAAATATATGTGATATAATCCGTATATACATAGGAAAATTATGAGTTATGAAGAACATATCTTCATTTATGCAGTCAAGTAAAATAATATATGAAAGAAAAATTGTATGTAATTCCAACCTATAACAAGCTATAGACTTCTATTAATATTTCAAAAAAAATATTTTTCGGAAAGAAGAATATTTAATTAAAAAGCGCGAATAGAAATATAATCCGTTTTGCGCATATGGTTTTCTTTTTTTTTTCGTTTTTCATATGTAACTTATTAGGTACATATATTATTTAAATTTTTTTTGGTCAGTTTTATCATATTCTTTTCTCTCTCTTCTATAATTGTTTTGTTTCATTTAAGTACAATTTGTCGCTATAACATTTAATAATAAGCTACTACCTACTATCTAACGTGCAGACATGCTTACATACATTGCATGTAGTGTATTGTAGGCAGGTAAATTCACCATGTAGCTATTACTGAAACTATGTACTTATACTTATTGTAATCGCTACACGCTATATGAGTGATTATTAGGTGAGATTTCCATTATATAATAAGGTTATTAACATATCGTTTATTATCTATTATACAATGAAGAGGTACTCGACATATATATTTTTACACACAACGACATAGCATGAAACTATCTATACTGCGCTGTCTTTCTTGTGAAGTATTTGACGAACTTAATTGTTTTTAATTTCAACACTGAAAAAAAAAACAATATTTTGTATTATAATACAAATATATTGAAAAAATGACATGTTTTTTTTAAAATAACTACTTACCCACCTTTATCTAGTAAACGAAATGGGTTGAAATCACGAACGCAATGCGTTTGCGTACCTACGTAACATATCATAAAAAAATAAAAGCATTCCAGTTTCTTTTTCTATTTTTTTTTTAGATTTGTATAACGTTTAATTGAACTCTAAAAGCTGCATGTCAATTCAAAAAAAAAAAAAAATCGACAATATGTATTTTTAATTTGAAATAATAAACTAAAATTGGTACGTGACCAATATTGATAACGCAAATTTATAATGAAATCCGTCATGCAAAAACCTAGACTCTCAAATTAATAAATTTAAATTTTAAATATAAAGCATATTGTACCTGAAAATGTACTTACTAAAACTTGGACTTTATTATAAATAATTTGTGTATAAAGTATCTCGAAATATTGATAGATATTGATTTAAGTATGTTACGCGACTTATTATTTATCTCGATATTTTTATGTTATGATAATATAAATAATAAAAAATCTATAACAAATAAAAGAAAAAGAAAAAATTAAATACCAACCAAATGGTTCATATTTTTCTTTACAAGTTTTGCAATTTACGCATTAATTATAAATTCAAAAAACATATTATAAGCATATTTTAGACAAAAAACTTTTAAAAATTTATGAAAATAACAACAATAATAATAATAATAATAATAATAATAATAATAATAATAATAAAAAGTCAAACTTATATAATTTATTAAAAACAAACAGGTCCGCATCTTTTTTTATATGGAAAATACAATGTCGATCTTTGAGTTCATATTATGTAGAAAATAAATTATATGGGCGAATTTTTTCCTTTCATTTTCGGGTAGGTGACGTAGTTTCCCAAGACACTACTACCCAAAAATAACTGGTATTTTCTTTCCAAAATTATGACATTATTTTCCATGACTATTCTTCCCAAAGTATACTTCCACAAAAAAAAAAGTTATTTTTACTTTGGGAAGAAAAGTTAGCCTTAAAATTTTACTTTTGGGAAGTAATGTCTTGGGAAGCTAAGTCACAAGGCCTCATTTTCTTTGCGAAAAAGGGAAAAAAAAATAAGCAGTTGAATATCATTATGTTTAGAATCCAAAATATTAATCTTATGTTCTTTTTAATGCTAGTGCCTTTTATTTATTGTTAATTAATATGTATAATTAATAATAAAGTATAATAAATATGTACCTAATTAAAACTAAGTCATAACATGTTTATAAATAATATTGTAAATATTTGTTGTGGGTGAGTTAGATGTGAGATAATCTTCGCTATATTTACTTTCTTTTGTTTTAACGCGTTTTTTTTTTTTAATAACATTGTTTGCTATAATTTGAGACAATACCTCATTTTTCCGGTTTATGATTTTATTTAAACAATTACGTTCATTGAATAACAGATTAATAAGTGAACTTTCTTTGTATGAACTTAAAAAGAGAAAAAAAAGAAAAGAAAGAAATAAAATAAAATTTGGTGTTTGTATTAAAAAAATTATTTATGTATCTACTTAATTACCATGTCACAAAAAAAAAATTTCAATATTTAAGTCAGACTTTTTCCATTTTGTATAGATTTTGTGGGAACTTTACTATAGGTCAAATAAGTATTCATTTCTATTCTTTTAGAAATTTCCCATTTAAAAGTAAACAAAAATATTTACCGGATCCAAATTCGTTATGGGGTTTTAACGGCAGATACCAATTTAATATCAATAACAAAGTCTAGCAAAACTTGGATGGGATGAACGATTATTGTTTATTAATGGAAATTTTGAAATCAGACAGAATTTTTATTTAGTTTTTAAACTATAAATTCATAATGGAATTACATTTGACCTTATGATCACAATATTTTTAATTAAATATCAATTTTTAAATTAAATATAAATTATTGTTTTTATTCTTTTCCTATGGATAATTTATTATTCTCAAATTTTTAGCACATAATATAGTGTTCAGTGTTCATTTTGGCGGGAAACTTACCAGTATATTTTGAATATGTCAGATACAGTTTAAAGTTGTTTATATAAATTTCGTGAACATATAACTCGTAAAATCAATGACAACTTTATTAAATATCATAGGGGAAGCATATAATGGACCCACTCAGAAGCCTACATGTTGGGCTGCAATAGCTGGCCCAACATATCCATCCAAATATCATGTTGATTAAAGTGATTACGTCAATGAAGTTAATTTGATACTGA
>JAABKK020003866.1:0-27709 GCA_011634745.2 Catotricha subobsoleta
ATACCTATTTGCTTCTTTTTATTTTACGCTATAATTGTTTAAACTCAAAATCATCTATAAAATATCATCTAGATGATTTTTGTAGATGATTTTGAATTTAAACAATTATTTTTTTAATTATTAGTCAAATTTCAAGGGATGCGTATTAGGGCCAAACTGTTTTTGTTATTCGCTCACAAGTTTCTTTTCCTACATGTAGCATAATTCACAGCAAATGACAAATTAGATGAAGCAATCGGCTTGGAAATACTGAATTTTAATTTTTTTTTTTATATACTACACTTTTATGTCCTATATATAATCAAAATCTTGTTCCCATCTTAGTTGCTGGTGGAGATGATGATGATGATGACGATGATGACGGTGGTGATATTGTTGGAGATGTTCTTGGTAATAGCAAAACTATTTATATAAAAATAAATTGACTTGTCAGTAAGTATAATATTTTATTATAAATTTGTAATAGGAGGCGGAGCTGATGATGAAGACGACGATGACATAGCGGGCGGATTTAGTTTAATTGGTGGCGCAGGAGAATATTTGGGAAGCTTTTTCAGTGGAAATGGAAATAAAAAGAAAAAACCCAGCGAGGGAATCACAATAAATCGCAAAGTAGACAAAAAAGAGAAATCAGAAATTTCATCGAAAAATTCAGTCTCAAAATTATCAGCCGAAGACATTGTGAACCCAACAACCGACAGTAAAATAAAAACGAAAGAGCATAAAGATAGTGTGATGGATGTTGTCGACGATTTAATTGATGAATACGATCAAGAAGAGAAAAATGGGGAAAAACAAGAGCTAGAGAACGAAAATTCAACAGATGAAACGGCTGACGAGAAAGAAAAAAGGGAAGAAGAAAATAATGATTATGATGAAGATGAGGATAGTGAGGAAAAAGATGACGATTATGAAAACGAAGTGAATGTTGATGATAAAACCAAGTCAGACAAAAAAAATAAGAAAAAGGTTAAAAGTACTTACGGATTAGGTTTTCTAGGAAGAGTTTTTAATTTCTTTAACTATAAATGATAATAAAAATTAATTAATTAATTTAGTTTTCTAGCAGCGCAATCTAATTTTATTAGATAATCTGTTAGCATAGTGATTGATTTTTTTTTAATTTATTTTGATTTAACTTTGTAAAATTTATAATTCTGTGTGCTTAGTCAAACACTTATGGCATTTTAAAAATTAAATTCAGTCTCTTATAAAGTTATAATTTATATAACTGTCTAAAATAGCAAATATTTAAAGTGAATGAAAAAAAAACAAACATATATAGACTATGAGAATATAAGTCTATCTAATAATTATAAATTGATTTGCATACAAGGACAGGTATATGTAATTGTCCTCTACAATTGTATATTTTCATTTATTAAATTTGCATCTTACACCTTATATGTAATTCATTAATAAATTTATAAAAAGCTTACTGAAGAAAATACACTTTTCTATCAACATTACATTTACGACAAGCAGCATTTAAAATAATTTATTTATTTATTCAATAATATAATTGTAGCAAATATTTAAGTTATATTTATTAAATATTTTAATTTAATAATTTATTAAAAAAATTATCAAAGAAAACGACTTATTTAGTTAGTTAATTATGTAAATATTGTGTGGAGCATATGTTTTCAATAAATTTATCAACCATAATAATATAGAAACGGTTTTTTTCTTCTTTTTTTTGGCACTACAATGCAGTTTTTATTCCATCTACTGATGTAAGGGTCAGCGAGGTATCCATCAGGTTAATGCAACTGAGGCAATGCCAGCTCTCAGATTTGCTGCCAGCTCTCAAATTTCAATTTCGTACACAAATATATGAAAAGCATTCGCACACTGAATTTAAAACGAATTAGAACATTATTATTATTATTCAATTAATTTGTTGTGTACGTATTGTCTAATCCCTAATGCTTACCGTGCTGATTATAATTAAATGTGTTTCACTTACGTTTTTCTATTTCGTGGAGGATTGAGGCAGTGCCAGCTCTCGAAATCCATCCTGGATACATTGCTGGATGTAACTAACTTTTACATATCATCTAATCTTTATAATTTGTAGATTTTCATAATTATAAATTGAGTCTGTTGAAAATAATTTAAATTTCACAAATATCAAATTTTTAATGGAAATCGTTAATTTAAACAACCAAAGTAAATAAACAGATACGTATATGGATATTTGTTATGCTAACAAATTTTAAAGATTTCTCAATAGTTATATTGTATTATACATTTATATGACAAAAAAATATTGGAAAACACTTGGGGCCACTTTTTCAATTGTGTTCAACTAAGTTTAAAATTTAACGAAGTTTAACTTGACAGTTTGCATACATAAAAAAAAAATAAAGATAAACTAAGTTTAAATTATCAAAATCAGGCGTTTAAGCTCAATTTAAAATTAAATCATGATTGAAAAATTGGCCTTTGAAATCATTATTGGTATAAATTTACTTTAAATGATCAAAAAAATCTTAAGTTTATGCAGAAAAACTGAATATTCTTATCGTACAGAGGCTACCCGCAAAATCTTGAAAAATTTAGCAGAGTAATAACTTTATAAACAGGAGTTACCATAAATTGTATTCTCCAAGACAATTTATTCAAATGCTCGTCGATTGCATTGAATTTGTAGAATATAATCAATAATAATAATAATAAATTAAAGATATTAAATATATTTAAAGAAATATTATTAGACTACAAACTACCAAAACACTTTTTCTTGAAAAACTTATTTCCTCCACTAGGAACACACTGGGGATAAGTATCCATCTCTTCCTTATATTCCTCTTTACTAAAATGTCCAACTCCGGCGAGTAATTCTGGCTTTTGAGTGACCGAACATTAGGAGTTAGGACTATTTACTGACCAATGGGAATACTTACCGACGAAATAGGTAAATACAACCCTTTTAAAAATATGAAAAATAATTGGAATTCAGCTTATAGAAATGATAAAATTAAAAGTCCAATGCAATTTTAATTTTACAATATTTTTTTTTTATTTTCATATATTTTTATCACAACAAAAAAAAAAAAAAAACAAAAAATTATCGACGACGTTTTTTTCTTTTAATAATAGGTACTAAATTATATGTAATATGTAAATACATTTGAAATGAATGCAAAAGCAGTTTATGTAAATATAATTTTAAAAAAAAATGCACAACACGCTAGTCACCAAAATATGATGACAACTAATTATAGTTACTAGGCAGTTAGGGCAAATGATGTATGAACGACATTGGCGGTGAACGTAGAAGTTTCAAAAACATAATAAAATTCGACATAAAATAAGCGGAGTTTGACCATAAGGTTGCGTTAAATATAACGTAACGTAATTTACAAAAATGTTATGGTCAAACTTCGCTTATTCTCCTCGAGTTTCATTATTATTTTTTTTCATGAAATTTAACACTTCTACGTTTCATGTTAACGTCAACGCTTACGTTCACGCCAATTGCTCTAACTCGCTGCCTACTAATGGTAATCAATTAGCTACAGGATTCAATTTTTTTTTTTTTTAAATTAATGTAAATTAATAGAAATATGTAAGTACTCAATTTCGATATTCAGCAAAATAATACTTTTTCGAAATATTTGAAAATACAACAAAAAACTAAAAGAAAAAATAATTATTTGGTATAATTATTGAAGAAGCTAAAAAATTATAGGAAAAAATCTTGAGGTTATTTATTTGATTAAGTTTTTTTTTTTTTTTTACCTATAATATGCCTAACCTATATTTAATAGTTTGATATTTATATGGAATTTGATATAAATGATAAATAAGATAAATGTGTAACATTTAAGTTAGTTTATGCAGCCGTATTGCCAGCGCATAGTGCGCTGGCTAAATACACGCGTTTGTTATCTGGTTATATGCAATATTTGAAATGATTTAAATGTATTAAGTAATGTTATTTCATCAGATTTTCATGCCATTGCTTTTCTCCACCCCTGACAAACTAATTATGAAAATTGTATGTGTGTGTGATAAAAATTCAGACTAGTTTTAATTATATTTCATTTAAATTTACATAAAATATTTTATGTTTCCTTCGTTTTATTTATTATTTTTCATTTTGTTTTTGTTTTTTATTTTTTATTTTTTACAATTTAATAATGTGGTTTTGATTTGGAATTTTTTTTTTATAAATTACAATAATATACAAATTATAAACATAAGATAAATACGAATACAAAATTAATACATGCACAAATAAGGCGCTGTTCAAATGTGCCAAATTTTATTAAACTTATTTTCTATAAGCTTTTATCGAACATTCCCAAAGGGGGACACAGAACAAAAATATCGTGCCATTGATATTGGCGGCCATGTTCGATAAAAAGTTCATCGAAAATAAGCTTAATAAGGTTAATTGAACAGCTACTAAAAAATTTTTTTTTTAAATATTTCATAAAATTATAGATTTTTTTTTTTTGTTTCGTTTTGTGTAAACGATGGCAAATACGCGGCATATAAAATATCAACTGGAGATATAATGTTTTGATGAAACCCATTTATCGATTCTTCCTATTTTCGCACATAAATAAGAAGAATCTGGTAATTCATTCACATAATTCCTACAGTTGATATATTTTCTTATTTTCCATCGTTTGCAAAAACAACACATAATTAAATATGTATTTATTTTTTTCTTCTTAAAAACTAATTTGTTTTCAACATTTAATTAATAATTTGTATGACAATTACACAAAACACGTAAATAAATTTCGAATAGAATCTAGAAATATAAATAGGATAGAAATTTCTAGGTTTTAGGGTGAGTCATATTTTTCTTTTACAATTTTTCTTATAGTCTAACTAATTACTAAATAGAAACTCTTCTAGCGCAAATAAAACTGAAAATATAAAAATATAAATAATAATAATAAAAATCATTTGAAACCACATCATTTTTTCTCCAATATTTTACAATTGTTGTTTGAGTGAAGGAAACACGCAAATATCGAATTTTGATTACAAAATGAAATGCACAATTAGATTATTATAGGTTAAAATTTTACCAATTCTCTAAAATGTACATAAATGTTTTTTTTTTCATTTATTTTATTTATTTAATTTTTTTTTATTTTTGATAGATTATTTAATTTTTAATAGTTTAAGGAAAATGTAACTTTCCACAAATAGTTTGGTTTCTTTTTGTTACAATATAATTTATTTAAATGCGTTTTAAGTAATCATTTTAAAGTTCTAAAAATCCGTTTAATTTACTAATAAATATAACTGTTTTTATAAATGGAAATATAATGATTTGCAGTTTAGTTGGCATCTTAGTTGTTCCTGACAAGAAGAGCATCTTTGATTCTAAAATAAATAAATGGCTGTTAGTTTTTTTTTTTTTTTTTGTTTATTCGTGAAATTATATAAATAATAATTTAAATATGATTTAATAATAAAATCGAAAAATTTAATCAGACAATAATTTATTTATCGGCAATATATTTTTATTTAAACTTACCAATAAGAAAATACTGCATCAATGAGAAAATTGATAAAATTTATTTGTGACAATTATTTAAATCTTTAGGATTCCTCAACATTAATAAAAGTTCCCAATCTTGATATACGTTTTGTGTCATCTGAGCTTGTGCTAGACATTTTGGTAGCATCTTTTACACGCCGTATAACACCTGTTAAGCCTGTAGCCTTGGTAGCGGTGCCAACTGTTGGAGTTTTATTAAGTGATTTGGTAGATTTCAATATCGGTTGTGTATTATCAAATGTAGAGCTACGTATTAATTTGCTACCAGATGGTGGTTTTGTATTTACTAAATTTTTATTTGGAGTTTTAGCATTAGGGCTAACGATATTTTTCTTTGATTCTGGTTCTGATTTTTTCCATAGACCGGCAATTCGACTAGATATATCACGTTTCGTTGTTGTATGTGACAAATTTGAATTACTTCGTGATGGTGGTTGTGATGCAAAATGTTGTTTTGTCGAAGATGATGAAGATACTGTTGATTTGATTGATGTATTACTATTGGAACGTTGTGAAACAAATGGCGTACTCGGCGATTTATATACACCGACTGAAAAACGTTTTGTTGATGGTGTTGTTGAAGCCACCGTTGGTGATTGTAATGATTTATTTGTGGCTATTGATTTAGTTGATGCTACGTTGGAAGCACTTCGTTGTAATGGTATTTTTAACTTTGATATAAAAGTTGAGTTTTTAACTGATGTTGCAATTGTTTTGGTTGAAGGGATTTTTGATTGAGTTTTTAATTGTTTTGCTGGTGACGAGGGCTCAGATATAACGACTGGTACATCACTGCTAGATGGTTCGTCTTTTACAAATGTTCCTTGTCGATCGGGCATTTGTGGTGTAGGTGACAAGGTGGAATCAGTTTTCGTTTTAATTATTTTGGACTCTGATGAAATTATATTTTCAGAAGTATGTCCTTTTGATTCAAGTTTGAGGGCATTTGCTGGTTTGTTCAATAAATTCTTTTCAGCCACAACATTCCTTTTAGTAATTTTACTAGAAAAACTGGGCTTTGAAAGTCCATTTTTAACTGAATTGATTTTATTTGTAAAACTGGATTTGTTTACAATCACGTGAGTCTTAGCAACAATGGTCTGATTTTGAAGACCTGTATTCAATTTAGAAACTTTTTTAGTTAAATCAGAATGATTTTTTGGACTAGCATTTGATCTTGGTAACGGTATTTGGTGCTTTTGAGGTGATTTATTATCACCGTTATTCATTCTGTATGGCGATACATATGGTACTTTCTTTTTACCTCGAATTGCTTTAATCTCTGGTGAATTATTACTACTATCGCTATTTTTTGATTCGACACTTCGATCACGTTCGCTAGGCTTTACAATTCGTGGTTTCGGTTTTTGTACTGTAAAAGTTTCCTCATCCAGTGAATGATTCTGATCACATGATTCGGTTTCTGAATTTTGTTCAAATTCCATACTATTTAAATTTCCTTCTGCTAACTTTCCTTTTCGCTCTTCAGCAATCACTGCTTGATTATTTTGAAGCTGTGATCTATAATTACTATTAATGTTAGCTGTATTTAAATCTCTGAGGTATTTAAATTGATTAGTGAGTGCCCTTATGGACGACATATCATCACCATCATCATTTGATACCAAGCTTATGGCGTCACTATCATCGTTTAGCAGGTATTCATGGCTATGAATACTTATTTGGTTCAAATTAACATCACTATCTATTTTCGCTTCACAAAATAGATTTCGTCGACGTAAATCATCTTCTTGATTGCTAATCGTACGTGTAAGATATCTTGAATCCGAACGATTACGACGAGGTGACTGAGGACTACTTTCGATGCTAGATGAACTTTTCGCAATCATTTCTGTATCCAATATTTGAGTTTGAAATCTAGACCGATCTTCTTGTCTGCGTTGTCGTGGTGTTAATCTCTTATTACCACTTTCTTCAATTTCAATATGAATCATATTTTCATCAATTACTATATCATCTTCGTTTGCATTATCATTGCATTGGAATTCATCTAGTAATTCACAGTCTTTTTCTTTAAGCATCATATCAGCGGCAATTGTATATGTTCGATATCGATCCTTTGTAATTTGTCTTTTTTGGCGAGGTGTTAATGTTCGTTTAAGACTTTTCACCTTTTTTGGTGTTGATTCCGCACTGCTAAAGTCTGACGGTATTGGCGTATTATCCATGGGAAGATCCAAGCAACTTCTTAAAGTGGTCGTTGTTTCATCACAATCACTTTGCGCTGTTTCATAATGGGTCTCATATTGAGATGAATCTTCGATATTATGTTGATGTAATTGATGATTTTCGACTACCTCTGATGTTATACTATCGACACTGATCATCGAGTCTAATAATTCATCCATAAGAGATGGTGGTTTTATGTTATCCAAGTTACAACTTGAATTAACGCTCTCTAAACTTCCCATTGGATTATTGTGAATTAATGCACGTCTAGCCATTAAGCCTTGTGGGAGTGATTTCTTTCGTAACTTGGATAATTGTGGACTGTGTGGTATTTCAAAATAACCAGACATACTTAAATTATCCATTGCAGATGGTGGTCGAATATTATCTAAATCAAGGCTAGTGACACTATCTGCCATTGCTTTCATATTCATTAAATCGGTACATAGTTTGTTTGCTTCCATTGCAATAATCGTTGAATTCGTCATAGTTGAATAAGTATCGACAGAATACGGACCACTAGATAAATAATTAGAAGAATTATCACGAAAAGGTTGTTGCACTTCTCCGCCAACATGAAAATTAATACCACCAATTTCATCACTGGCATTACTATTGTCTGTATTTTGAACAAGTGTATTTGTATCTGAATTTAATGAATCTGGTTGGACTTGTGTGAGCGCGATATAATTATCGTCAATATCGTATTTTAAAGTTGCATCTAATGAAGCATTTTCTAAAATTCCATCAAAACAGTCAGTTTCATCATTAAATAATCTATTTTCTAGAAAATGCTTCACCTCGTTGGTTGGTGTTTGGTCCTCTTCTTGAAGAGCGCTCATAACATCAAACTTAATTACATTATTTGTATCGCTAAATGTATTGTCGTCATCATTCATTGATGCTATCATTGGAGCCGTTAAACTTATACTTGGAAATGATACATCATTTGGACAAGTGTCCTCATTCCAGGTATTATTTGACGTACTACTTGATTTTTTTTCATCTTGAGCAGTAGTGTCATCTTCACTTGTCGATATCGTATTAGTTGTTCTTAAAAACTCAGCCGTAGAAACTAGTTCTTGTGTCAATCGTTCTACAGATCTTAGCATTAAATCTGGATCCTTGTGCTTGTCTATTTTGTGCGGTGACACATCGTCAATATTCTCCATTAAAAATTCATTTGAAACTTCCATTTCAATACTAGAATCATGAATGGAATCGTCTGTGTAATCGATATTACTTAATTTTAAAGCCGGATATTCATTTGATCGCTCTAAAATATTTATTTCTGAGCTTAAATTTAAGCTTCCATAAGAAATTTGGAGACCATTCACAAAAGACGAATTTGATATATTATTAGACCCAATTTTGGTCATTGTGGCTGTGGTGTCGGCGCCGTTGTTGTGATTGTGAAAATTGCTGTTCAGTTGCTGTATTATTGCTGGCTGTTGCTGATGATGGTCGATTTCTGACCCTTTTGTGCCTTCTGGTGATTCCATCTCTACGCCTGGAGCCATGCTGGGGGCACCTACTACTAACATTGTAACCGACACAGCTGCAGACGTAGTTTCCTCGTTTTTTGGAATAATATTTTGATTTGATTCTTGCTGTTGTTGATATGAATCACTGATATTTAATTGAGCAAATTTCTGCGTGTAATCAGCTGGTGCAAGTATATGACGAGCATGTCGTACTGGTGGTTTTATTTCTGATTCTAATCGTAAATTTTTTTCTATACCAGTATTAATGCATTGCATTAGAAGTTGTTCGTCTTTACGTTCACGCTCTTTTAAACGATCACGTTCAACTTGAGATGGTGTTTTAAATGTAGGCAAATGAGATCTTTTTGGCGATTGTTGTTGTGGCTTTAATGGTAACTTCTTCGGTGGTACAGCGACTGCTTTCGATAATGGCATTTCATTTGGTTTTACAATTTCTTTTTGCATTCCTGCTCGAATGCATTGTTGCAATAGGGCATCATTTTGCTGTTCATTGGAATCACTTGAATCGATTGAACTAAGCGAATCATTTGTATCAACATTTCGATGAGACGTAAGACTTGGTTGAATATTAAATATTGGCCGCGATTGATAGTTATTTAAATGCTGATTGGATTTGTTATGTTCTTGTGATAAAATTGATGATGTTGGAAGCGATTGTTGGTAGAGATTTTGTTTCTTCGGAGGAATAGGTGGAATTTTAGATTTCGCTTTTGCTTCTGTTCCAGCAGCGATCGCCTAAATTTTTTTTTTTAATTAGATTTACACTTTCATTTTTAAAAATCTATTAATTTTTTTTTAAAGAAACCACAATACCTGACTTAATAAATTGCAGTCATCTTCCGAGTCCATTGAAATCGAGCTTAAAGAATGATTGTCTAAAGCAAATTGTTGGGCATTACTGTCTGTTCGTTGATTATTGACCAGTCTGCAAGAATAATGATTAATTACAGTTCTTCTCAAAAGAGGAAGTATATTTACCTATTAGGTTTGACTAATCCAGCAATATTTGAACCAACCGTTAAATCGGACAAGCCAGACGTAAGTGAATAATTGCATGGACTATCTTCATCGTGAAAGCCTTTAGTCTCATCTGCAAGTGGATTACAAAGGGGATTGCCACCCTTTCTAAGCATTCCAATTGGGTTTTCTTTGATTAATTTACTTGGCAGCTTAGGCGTGGATATATCTATAGAGTTATTAGTGGTACGCTGCGCCGGGATTGGCTTTGCTGTTGTTGTCTTTTGTATTCCAACACGAATACATTGCTCTAGCAAAGTGTCATTACCCGCATCGGAAACATCGGAGCTTGAACTTTCATCTTGTCTTAATGAAATTGGATTCGATATTTTTGATTTATTTCGTGGTGGTAAAGGAGGAGCTATTCAAAATTAATGGTTATGTTAGTAATATTTACATTATAAAAATAAAATGAATTATTACCAGAATTAGAATTCTGAGCACGAGCGCCACTATTCATTCCAATATTAATGCATGTTGCTAAAAGCATACTATCATTAACTGAGTCCTCGCTATCTGAAAATAATGTGTCATTGATATTTTCGTTAGAAATTTCAGCTTGTTTATTATTTATATTATTGGTGTTTTCAATTGGTTGATCTTTTTCTTCAGATTCATTTTCATTGCTATTTTGTACTACATCTACAATGGAAGCTGATGGTGTAGAAATATCACCGGTAACTTCATCTTGATCATCTGATGGATGATTCATCAGTCTCATTTCCTTAATTAGACTATCGGTAGCTATCTTTGGTTCATCATCTAAGCTAAGATTACTTAAACTTGTGGCACAAGAAAACTGAGCGGGAGTATTTTCAACACCAAAGGTATTAACGTCATCCTCAAATACACTTCGTAAACGGCCATCAGATAAAATAGCTGTTGGGCGTGCACTTGTTGGCATTGGTGGTGAATTTAAACCACTGACTATGCGTCGAGGTGATTGTGGTATACTGTGTGATGGTGAATCAGGTATTTCGGAAGGTGATATTATGCCGCTGGCCAGTCGACTGCAATATAAGAAATTTTATCTTTTTAGATTATCTATTTACTAAATATTATAAGTTAGAAATATTTATATAAACAAAATTACCTAATTTCACTGACAACCGAACTTCTGTCATCTGCCAAAGCTGGTTCAATGCTTGAGAGGGATTCCACAGAACTATGTCTTGAGAACATTAACGGTGTTTCTAACGCATATTCATTAAATGTAACTGCTTTCGAGGAAGTTCCACCCGGTGTTGTGGGATTTGTCTCGCTACCATTCTCGATTATACCAACATCTCCTGGTAAATCTATTGATTGATCATGTTGCTGTTGTTTGCATATTACATTTTCTTCCGTTATTCTATTTAGCTCATAAATTCTTTGCGTTGTCAAATTATTAGATTCACATAATATTGGTGGTAGTACTGCTGGCTCTTCATCTAAACTACTAAATGAATCATGAATACTAAAGTATCCAGGTGTTCCTTCTTCACAGTATTTAATTGGCTTCTCTGGAGTATTAATACCAGAATTCTCAATAGTAATATGTCCACTTTTAACAATTTTGTTTGTAACATCAATTGACGGTATTTTTGTTCCTCTTAAATCACTTACAGATGCAGCACTTGATATAGTATACGGCGTTCCTTCGGTCTCATAGCATTTAACTGTGTCATCGAGCATTAAATGAATTTCATTTCCATATGCATCCGTATTTGTCTTAGGTTTAACTTCCTCGCTATCAGAATTATCATTTTGATTTTCAGCATACAGCAACGAAAAATCTGTTATTTGATCTAAATCAGTTTCTTGATATTTTGAGTTTGTAGATCCTTCGTCTGCTTTCTTTATAGATTGTCGTGGTGCTGGTGTTGGTACATCCGAATTGTTAGAAGCATTTGATTCATTACTAAATTTATCCACATCCGAGTCTTGATTTTCATTACTTGAATTATCCTCATTGGTTGCACTAGACAATTGGCGAGTACAGATTTTTGGTTTTGTGGAAATTTCAGCAGTACTTGGTCTTTGCTTTTTGCTGGTTTTTACGGAAGTGATATCGCTTCGTTGGATTTCGTACACAGAATCAGATTTAATCGATATTATGGAATCTTTACTTTCACTGGTTGAAATAGCTGCGGAACGTGATAATCTCATAGGTGGTATATTATTGTTATTGCTGAAACACTGTGCTCGCGTTGTTTTATCAAGCTTAATAAAATCATCGATTGATTTATCTTCTTTTGGTGGAGTTGTTATTTCAATGTTCTCACATGTTTCTGATAAATTTTGATCAAGCTCTTGTCGGAGTGCACGCTGTTTGCGCACATTTAAGCTTGGAAGCTCTTTTAAACCCATTGACTTTGCAATTGGGTCTAAGCCATTGTGATTTACTTCACCTGGTCTGAAATTTAGAAGATTTTTCAGAGCAGCCTTGCTGCCATTTGAAATCATATTATGTTTTGAGTTATTCAATGATCGTAACATTGGCACAGCACCATTGTCCCATAAAAATTGCTGATCTTCAGGACATCTCGCTGATAAATTCCATAATGTTCCGCATGCATTTGAAACAACTGTTAAGCTTGCAGATTTGAGTTGTTGTAATAGTATTCCGAGACAATTACGTTGCCGTAGAATCTTTCTAAAATCTTCATTCACGGCAATATGACTAGAAACATTTCGCAAAATTCCACCAGCATTTTCAATTATTGACAACGTCTTGCTTGGTGCTTCAAATGTCAACATTTCTACTAGAAAAGATAATGCACCATCCACCATACAAAATTCTGTTTTGTTTGTACTACAATGCGCAGACAGATTCCACAATGCAGATAGGATAGCTCTGAGCGTATTTTCGTTTTTATTTTTCATTGCAGCGGTTGCCAGTGCTGTCACAGTTCCAATCTCATTTAAAACTGATTTCATTATGCTGTCTGCACGCCAAGATAAATTCCGCAAGACATTTGCTGTTACTTGAAGTAAATCATCGCCACTAGCATCAATTTGAGCGACTAACGCTTTCATAAAGTCCTTATTCGCACATAATAAAGCTTTATTATTACCATCACCAAATGTTAGATTAGTTAAAGCCATTCCAGCATATCTTCGTAACGATATACATCTTTCATCTTTTGTTTTCGTTCCATGAACAGCATGATCATAGTGAACAATACTTGCAATTGCCTGTAAAGCACCCAACTGACACATTGCGTGTCGATGTTCTTCGTCAAAACTAATCTTCATTAGGCTACTCATAGCCTGTAATGGATGTCGTTCACTGTCATCAGCAATTGATTCATTGTCATTCAAAATATTTCTTAATGATTCACAATATTCCATTAATTGTTCAATATGACGTAGAACCTTAGCCTCACGACGTCCTGCTTTATCATCAGGAGAACAATTAACAACATTATGTAAAGCTATACTGGCTTGTTTCTTAGTTATTTCATCTGTATCTAAATGAATCATTTGTACTAACAAAGGAATACAACGCGAATGACGTAATGTTGCGCATGTTTCAGGGGTTCTCGACAATTCCAAGAATTTACTTGACATCTCTAAAGGATTATTACATCCAAGCATAGAAAGTAATGAATATACACATTCAACTTTTGGTTGAACTGTTTCACCAGCCGGCATACTGCTAAAGCTGACTTGTGTATCATGTGGTCTATCAGCTGGCCAAGTTCCACGATAAATAGGTGAATCTTCATTTTCTAAATATCGCGACAATGCATAGCTGGGTTCTTTCGGTTTTTTCGATCTTCCTCTATCCAATGAATGCTTTCGCTCATATTTACCAATTTCATACTCTTTATTTGGACGATCAAAGTTTCGATCTAAACTTCTGTGTTCCCGTTCATAATCGTAATCAGGTGGAATTGGATTTTCATCCAAAAAATGTTTTTTCCTTCGTGCACCACTATTTCTTTCACAAACAGCTGTAGAAATAGTCGAGCTATTTTTTAATGCTAATATTTCTTGTTGTTGTTCAACCGATATTTTCTCTTTACGATGAACCTTCATTATTGAACTGGCTGCTAATTCAAAATCACTTATTTCACCATCTGTCTCATATTTCTTGTCAATTTTTAGATTTTCACCAGGATGAATATTTCGATTAGTGCCAGTTATTGATACTGATGACATCGCTGAACAGTGTTCATCAAAACCAGGTGGCGGAATTGAATCATAATCCAAAAAATGCGGTTTCTTTGTATCACCAGCTATGTCATCTAATTTATCCAATTCCTGTTCCAAACATAATTCATCCAAATCTTCTGTTGATGAGTCTAACGGTGGTGTTGGACTTCTTATGGGAACGTATGTTAATGATTGTGATTGTGATTGCATTTTTGTTGTTTATTTCAATCAATATTGAAATTATTTGCCTAACAAATAAGTTTTCTGTAACGAAATAAATAAATAACGAAATATAATTATATGTTATTATGTTGAATTAAACCTAGAAATAAATTATATAAAATTATTCTATCAACCATATTTTTCTTCCAAAACAATAAATTGCCTCAATGAACTTTACATAAATTACATTAAAATAATCAATAAAATTTCCGACTAAATACCATTTAGCAGACTTATTTCAAGTACAACAAGTTATTAAAATGCACTTGACCTACCTTCGCTGGTTTATCGAATGTAGGCAGTTGTTCTCTTTGGTAGGTAGAAGTGAAAAAGAAGAAGAAGAAAAAAAATATCACGAGCATGACAATAGTTCTTATGCAAAAAAAAAACTTAAAGAACCCATTAATGCACCATACCGTGGCAACAAATTAAACAAAATAAAAACTACTGAAACTTTCTATGCGAACTGGAACGTAAAGTTTTATTATTCGCATGGAAAAAAAATAATCTAAAGTCGAATTTAGTTGACTTTTAAGCTCGATTAACAAATTTTTCATGTTATAAAAATCACGCATTCAAATAAAAATGAAAACTAAAAAAAAAAAAAGAATCAAAAAAATATGCAAACAAAACATAAGTTGAACCATAAATTTGTGATTTTAACCTTCAGCTACTTTTTGTTTAGCCAATATTGCGTGTGGTAAAAGTACAGTAATTTCTCTTTCATTTCAAAGTTGAAATTATAGTGATATGTCTGATTTTAGTGTGTAACGATGAAACAATTTTTTTTTTTTTTTTTTGTAATTATTAATTGCCTCTGAATGCTTAGTCAGATGTGACCATTAGTGAAAATAGACACTGACAATAAAAATCATGGAAAAAAAATTAAATAAATATCATTCATCCACAGAAATATCATAAAATAATGTTTTAACATTTAATTACTGTTTAGTTGCTTAGTGTTTAAACATATAAATAAAAGATTTTGGCTTTTCCCAAATGAAAACTTTCTTTTTCAAAATACGTTATACTTTTTTCTAACCGTCAGTTTGCTATAATTTAAAATAACAAAATCATAAGCTTACAAAATCAAATACTCCTCCATTAGGGTGGATCGACTTTTTTTTTTCATTCCTTCTACCATCATTTTTTTTAGTTGCATTTGGTCTCTTGATAAATGTGTTTAAAGGATTTTGAAAATAAATAGTTCAAATACTACATTGAACACTCGTAGTTATATAGTTTCAAATTTCACCAAGAAAAACTGTATATCAAAATTGTTATGAAAAAAAATTCAATCCACCCTACCCTCCATCCAATAATTAACTCTCTTTTCTTATCTGGAATTGATTTAATTAGAAAAAAAAAAAGAAACACACAAAACAAAACCAAAGCATCAGTTCTTGCGTTTCTTATCGTGTTTAAATGATTAAATGTTATAAAAATAATGATAGCTCATATTAAAAATTAACAGTAATGTTATACAAATAACAGTGTCGATTACAGTAAAATAAAAAAAATAAAAATAAATAAATATAAAAGCATAAAAATTATGTAGGATATTTTGTTACTATTTTCAGTTAATTTTAAGCACAGTTTAAACTAAATTTTTAATATTTATTTATTCTTGAAAGTCATTAGTGTCGGTTGCTTTACTTTAATTAATTAATTTTTATACAGCAAACAGCAAATATTATTATTTATCTCATACACAATGAAAATGCATATTATGGAAAGAAAAAAGAAATATATATCGCAGCGGAGCGTGGACAGCATGCGCAAGCACATCCATATATTCAAAAACTCTAACACTGGATAATAAATCTCTGAGTACCTACCGTCTCTTGTTTTATATTATTTATTTTTTTTTTTTTTTTGTTTTTTAATTGATAATTAAATAATGATAGAAATTATCTTCTAAATAATCATTTTTTTTTTTTTTTAAAAAAAAAGAAAAATAGAAATTTATTTGAAATTCGAATTTTAACATTTTCAAGAAATTTTATATACCAATTGCTAATTTTTATGTTTTCTATTTTATCATTATTTTGGTTTTTGTTTTGTTGAAAACGAAAAACCATTTATATTTAATATTATTAAATTAAATGTTTTGTTTCAAATATTAACAAAAAAAAAGTGGGTAATAATAATAAAAAAAGAAGAAAACATTCCATATGTACATTAGAGATATTTACTGCTCGTCAAATTTCTTTTTACATTTTTTATAAGATTGCACCCGGTTTTATAATTTTTGTTCCATTAGAAGATTAAAAAAAAAAAAAGACAACAAGAAATTTTAGCCATTTATTAGGAGAAGTTATAGTGGTCGCAACGGAGAATTAAATTTGTTCATAACGACCGAATTGCTCGTTATTTTTAATGGGGGTATTATAAGGGCGGTGAAAAAAGGTAGAAGTTAAGTATTTTAACTAATTAATTCAATTTAATTATCAATTCCAACGGTATATCTTTTGTTAGCAAAATAGGTCATATCCTGTTCACATGTTTACCAATTTTGACGAATATATATCGTTTGGAAAGGTAATTAAAAATTAGCAGTGTTTGGCACAGATCGTCAACAAAAAATAAATTTAGATCATTATTCAGATTGCATCTTGAAAAACGAACTAACACGGCTACTCTTAAGCTAAATCTGTTAACCGATTTATCTGCCATTAAAATGAAAATATTGTGGCAACTACTGAATGGCTATCTCACGCCTTGCGAATTGGTATCGAAAAGATTTTACACAATTTTAATCTTAGTGGTTTTAAATCAGTTACTAGATTTGCCTTAAAAGTAATATATTGTCACGTGTGAATAACCGTGTAAATCCTAGATTGTAGATCATCTTTAAAAAAAAAAAAGGAAATCATTTTTAAATCACTTTAATAATAAATTGAAATCATATTTATAAAGTGATTATATTAATTTTTAGAAAAGTACATAATTTTAAAAATTTAAAATATAAATTTGTTTTCAATTTATCCCATAAGAGTTTTTCTGTATTTATCTCTATTTACGGCCATATCTGATGATTAATTTTCATTATCTTCTTCTTTTTATAATCAGTTTTATCATCATGTTGCAAATTGTATTGTTCCCTTTACCAACTGAAATACTATTAATACATATTTTAAAGTCCATTAAGTACATTATTTATTTGTGAAACCATCATTGCCGATTGAATATCAATATTAAATTGTTCAGTTTTACAAGAGATAAAATATTTTTTGTAAATTTTGCAATAAAATACAATCTTTATTTATTTGTTTTGTAAATTTCATATTTAACTTCTAATGGAACCAAAAAATTGTTGGTGTTTTCTTATTTTTGCGTGACAGTTTATTGTCTTTCTTATATTTTATGGGCATTCTAATGCATAAAATGGGTCCCTGACACCTGAATGCTGAACAGCGGCTAGCTCCCACTTAAACCCCCTTCTCATCCATGCAATGCACACAAATAGTTTTTCTTATCTTACTCTTATCGCAAAAATATATTGAAATAAAATAATAAAAATCCTCTAAAATTTGTTTCATTTCCGAAAATCTTATTCATAAATTATTTTTTGTAAGAAAAAAAAAGAAGCCAAACAATACACCAGATAAGCTCAATATCTATACTAATTTTCCAAGCAGGAGGTCCATGTCGATTACGCAACACACACAAAAACAACAAAACATTAAAAATAATCTTCTTAATTTTGTTTTTTGTAAATGCGGAAGCCCCAACTTACAATCAAATTCATTAAATACGTAACATAATTTCACCGTCGGTTTATTTGTAGCTACCAATTTCCAAAATTTTTAAATAAACTTAAACAAAAATACTAAAATTATATTTAACTAGTTCACGATAATATATTTGTTTTGTGAGATTATAATTCTCTACTGGTTTTATTATTATGTGATTTAGCTTTTTATATAATCATTTAATACAATTATATAGTTAATATTGTCTGAATGAGTCATTCAAGAACTTAAAATAAAATCAAACATTTGTTTTTTGTTTTGTTTTGTTTTTTTCAATTCAAAAACTGTTGTACGCATTGTGAATTAATTGAAGAATAAACATTTAAAAGAAATAAATAAATAAAATTAATATTCATCTCTGAATTTTTTTTTTTTTTTTTTTTTTTAAATATGATCGTAATTCTATGATTGCTTTGTGCAATCATAATCTCACTTTCAATTCTATCAACAATTCTATATCTAAATACAATATAAAATAAAAATAAAACCAGCTACCAACTAAATGGGGTACAGAACTTCATTTTTCCGAGTATTAAACTCAAAGAAAAAAAAAACAATTATATACCATTAACAAAAAGTACTCAAATTTACCATCGTTTTTCTCAGGATGGAGTGGATGGATTTTGATGATTGACCCACCGATAGACGCAGAATTAAGTCATCATCAAAATAATGGTTTTGGGCTTTTTTGGGCCGTTGACTCGTAAAATCAAAAAAACTATGATTTCTTTGAAGAAATTCAAAAACAGTTTTCTTGAATTTTTGAATCAAAAACCAAAACCTATCCTATTTTGATAACATTTTGATTCTGCGCTCCAACGGGTGGGTCCAATCATCAAAATCCGTCTAACCAATCCAGAGAAAAATCCAAAAGAAAGTTAACAGAAAACTAAAAAAAATCACGATCTCTATACTTCATTTTTACTCAAAAAGGAAGTAATATATCGTCAAACCAAATGAATTGAACCACAGAAAATCATTAAAATAATATTGTTTTTTTTTTGTTGTTGTTTCTCTGGTTCATACCGAAAATAAAAATTTATTTTCAGCGCTACCAAGGCAATATTAACCAGCAAGAGTTAATAGAGCAATCATCATTATATTTAGTTGAAGAACTATAATATATGTTTAGTTATTCGTGTGGCTTGTGACTGTTTCTATTTTGCGACAGCATAAAAGAATAGACTTCAAATATTGAGTTGAGTGGTGATGAAAATAAAAGAAGAGCAAGGAAAAAATGATGTGAACATGAAAATTTAGACATATTAGTTTTCAATGTAGTTTTGAAAATTATTCTGGTACTAAAATGTGGTGAGTATGGAGTTTAATAAACATTGAAGCACTAAAATCGAAATCATTCAAGATTGGTGGAGAAATTAAAAGAAAATGTTTTATAGAAATTTGGATAAACCGACAGAGGTGGATAGAGAATGGGTTTTTGAACATTCACTAGAAAAGAGATATCAATCCTAGTGAAATGTTTAAAAGAAAACAAACATAAAAAATAATTAAAGTCGACTTTATATTTGTTGAATTATGCAACAAATGCAACGCGATTTGGGTAGACTTTGAAGAATATGAAGAAACTGTCAAAGTCTAAACAAATCATTGCGTTGGTTTTAAAATTCAACGAATATAATGGGGGGCTGCTAGTTTGCTTTCTAATTGATTTTGGAGACATGCTAGTAGACTAGTTTGCTTTTCAAAACTGAAGAATATAAACTAGGGTGTAAATTTGTTTCTATTTAATTATGTGTACTTAATGTTTCCAAAGCACACAAATAGCAAATTAGAAGTAAACTACAAGTAAGTTTTTATTTTCGAAAACAAAATTAGAAATCTGAGATGCTTGTAGTTTTGATTCATATTTGTTTTCCAGAGTAAATTAAATAATTTAAGTGCTTTTCAAAAAACAAACTTGAATACGATTTGTTTTGAAGTTGAATTCTTTAAAGTTTCACACTAGAGAATAATTAAGTTAGATTTCCACCCACAGCAATGATTAGTTTAATAATGAAATTAAATAATTGCAAAATATAAATAAATTCAACGGAAATATTTCTCAGAGTATTCAATTAAATATAAATTCTGACAGATTGACATTACGAGTAAATCTTTCATACTCAAAACCATTTGGCATTTTGTTAACGTCCAATTTAATTGCTTTAAATGATGGAAAGAAAATCTAATGATTTGCCAACATTTAAAAAAAACACACACACACACAAAAAAAAATAGAGCTCAATTTACAATTTTGAACAGAATCAACGTTTTTTTTTATAAGTGATTAATGGAAAATAATTTAATTTAATTTACTTTTTGTATTTCAACTAAATTTCCATACGGTATCCACAAATCAACATTAAATAAATTTACGTTTTGATTGTTTTTATAAACCGAAAGGTAAGTAATTTCTTATGTTTGCAGTTAAGCAGAAAAAATAAATAAGAAAAAAAAAAGAAAAAACATACTCTTTAAAAAAAAAAATTGTATTATAATGCATTAACATTCAATAAATATTCAACTGAACTAACAAAATTATTCAACCGTATAGAAAAATAACATGGCCAATTTACTGCAAAAAAATAAATAAAATCAAATTGATATAAAAAAAAAACAGAAAAAAGAAAAAAAAACAGCCTAAGTCTATTTATATAAAATGCGAGTTCAAGTGTTGAGAGTTGTTATAAAAATGTTCGTATGCTCTGTGTTTATGTTTACATTTTTATTTATTATTATGATCTTGATGATGTTAGGCGCGATGGTACATGATTTTGCCAATACAGAAAATACAAACAATTTTTTTTTTTTATTATTATTATTATTATTTTAAAGAGGAAGTTTTAATTCTTTGCATATGTTTGCGTTTATTGTAAACAATATCAATAATTTGAGAGTAATTTCAAATTTACAATAAAAAGAGGGTAAAGAGTTTGTGTTTATTTACGGTTTTTTTAAATTTTTTATTTTTTTTTTTTGTTGATTTATTAAAATACACTGGAATTATAAATTGGTGAGAATGGAACATATTTTAAAATTTAGTATCGCGTATTTAATTGAAATAATTTTAATCGTGTTCAATATTGTTCATGTATATGAGAATATCTTTCAACAGAAATACTGACTCTTACGTGTATATTCAATATAAATTGCATTAATTCTTGATTGGCATTAATTAATAATTTGATTAATAAACTCTTTGGTAATTATATTTTAAATAATATTAGTAAATATAGCTTCTGATAATACGAACGAACGTATTGAAAATTTGAGTGGAAAATGTATTTTGTACCCAGCAAAGGAAATAATATATTTTCGAGACATGAGACACATTTTCGATTTAATTGCAATTATCTTTAAGATGATTTTGTGTTAATATTTTAGATATATATTTCAGAGACATTAAAGAGGAACGCAATGATATCTTAACAATATCTCTGCCACATTTTCAGGTTAATTTGCAATTGTTATTGCTAAACTGTAATCAGTACTATGTATCTGGATCAGTACTTAAATTTATCCTTAACATAATTATTTCAAATAGCTTGTGCAAACATTTTAAATACATATTATAGCTTTAACTTTAATGTATAGTTTGGGGTTTTGGACATGCCCTCTGTTCATTGCAGGTAGTACATTCACTCACTTATTCCAATAAGAATAAGTGAGTTTTTATCTCTTTCTTTGTGATAACAAGCAGGGCAATGAAGAGCGATAAAAGCTCACTTATTCTTATTGGAATAAGTGAGTGACTGTACTCCCTGTATTGGCACAATACACATACAAATAAATAAATAAATATCTCTCAGACAATAATGCAATCTCGAGACATTATTTAGTACCACGTCTTAAAGTCATCTCAAGCATATTGATATCTCTTGAGTATCCATATTTATAAAAAAAAAAGTATCAATATCGTTTCCGAAACATATATACTTATTCAACAGAATACCTCAGCAATATATCTGAAATGTCATCAAAGCGTTGGTAATAAAGTCTCGTGATATTACTCTGCGACAAAAATGTTAGAGATATTGTGTTAAGAAAACAATATTTTTAACAGAATTGTGCATAGGCATGTCCGCACCGCATCTCAAAGCATATCCAAGCAGTTTACGTAGTCTGCGACTATGTTCTATATATGTCAATGAGAGAAGTTTGCCGCAATGGACACCTCCCACAGATGGAGATAGAAAAAATCATGTCCATGTTCGTGCCAACGTCTTGATCTCTACTGTCTTGAATGTCTTTTAACAAAATATCATATATTTAAGATATCGCAAATATATTTGTAAATAAGTTTAATGTCATTCATGTTCACAAGGCATACCCAAGACATATTTTGCTTGCTGGGGTACCACCTCTATATGCTTAATTTAATCAAAATCATTCAAATAGTAAATAAATAATAATTGTAATAATTTACTAAACTCAATTAAAATACAATAACAATTTAATATAAAAGAAAAAGAAAAATATAATTCCAAACAAATTTATAATCATGAAATTAAAACAATAATTAATAATTTTCATTTCTGTTTTAATTTTATTATAATTTTTTTTTTCTTATTGAAACAAGAACTCAATTTATAATTTTAACAAGAAAAATTTAAATTTAAAACTTTCCATTTTGTTATTATGATATTGAATATTCATGAAAGAAATGGAAAATACATTATTGACAAATATAAATAAAAGAAAAATTGTATTAAAATTATTTAATTCAATAGTTCGGAGTCGCAATCCCAATAAGAAATTGAGACAGTTTGGCGAAACGATTAGAGAAATGATTGGATTCGGACAAGCAACTTTGGTTTTCAACGGTTGAAACAACCATTTTTGTTTCAACCGCATTTCTAACCGTAGTATAAAATGCAGGATGTGCAGTTGATCAACGGTTAAATTTCCAACTGCGGTTGGCAATGTAAGCGAATCAACTAAAAAAATGGTTGAAAACCACAGTTACTTGTGGAAATCCAAGCGTTTCTTCAACCGCTTCTGCAACTGTTTGCAGTTTGAAAATTCTTATTGGGAATGATTTCATAACAAAATTACTTGTCGACAAAAAAAAAACGCTCACTAACTTTTCAATTATCGAAACTGTTTTGTGACAATTTGGTTACTATTGCAAATTTATTTACAAATCAAAATTAATTATGCGCTAATATTTTTGTAAATCTAATTACGAATATTCTCAATGATGTAAGAGAAGAGTTTCATCTTCATCAATTAAAATATACTCGGTATTATTAAAAATTACTGTAAAATAAATAAAGGCAATTACTGAAAACCAATCAAATCCTACCTACTTAACCAACTGCACCCAAACGTAACTTTGCATTAATTATTAATAAGATTTATTTCCATAAAAATTAAATATTTAAAGAAAGTAAATGAACTTTTTTTAAGTCCCGGAAGTAAATAACGATATTAATATATGCATAATATGCTTTGTTGCAACTTGAATGAGTTGTGTGCTCTCATTTAATTGTAATATGAAACCATGTGTTATTATTATACTCTATTAGAACCGGTAATCATAAGCTCATATGCGAAAGATGTGGTACCCCGGCATGGGAAAACTTTTGCTAAAATTAGTTTTAGTTTTAATGATTAAAGTATGTTTATCTTATTTTAAAATGAATAGGGTAGCAGACTAGCAGTTATGCTTGTTTTGAGTTTAGTAACAACCGTTTTTGTGACGCACCACACAGAACTCTAATCAACTATCTGAGATAGAGGTAAGAGGTAATGTAGAATTTCATCCGATATAATTTTAATTTAAATAAAGCAATTCTTTTATGAATTCAATAATCGTTATAATATATAAAGAAGCCGAGAACACAGCAAGTTTATTGTCAAAATCGATGAGTTTATTGTTAAAAATACATCTTTCTATCTTCTTTCAACTCATCTTAGCGAGCATAGTTGGAATAGAAATTGGACAATAATAGTGTGTTTCTCAACATAAAGTTATGTTTAACAAATACAGACAACTTTACTGGTGTCTTTTTTAACTGATTAACATTAAAAGTTCATATCAATCAAAAGTACATTGAAAATTCTCGAAAAATAATGTTTTCATGCAATTTTAACAAACCATATTTTGGAAATAACAATCAAATAAAGAACAATATAATCGTTAACCAATCCAAAGAACAGGAACTGTAAGAAAAATAGTTTTATTCAATGATCAAGAAATAGTATGTGGATCGATTTCTAAATCACCCCAGAATTAGTCAAATTGATCATGAGTAACGAAAGCTATGGTTTCTTAAGAAAAAAATATACTAAAAGAACATGCATAGAAATATGGGTGGCCACATTCTCACGTTGTCCATGCAATGATTTATCGACAACAACAAAAATTAATATACTAAAATATACCTGATTTATTTTTGTGTAAAGTACTAAGAGAATTCAGCTCTCTGGAAACAAACACGGAATATTTAATTTTTCATTTAAACACATCTACATAACAGAGAATTCATAAATTTCATAAAATATGTGTTACATTAACATTGAAATTATGTAACTAGTTCTGCGTGGGATCATTAAATTCAATTAGATTTTCATTGAAAATTCGTCATCTAAAAGTTAGTGACAAAACTTTTCTGTTTAGCCAATTTGTAGATAAGATAAGAGTTTGCATTCTGTTTTTTTTTTTGTTTTTATCATACTGACATTGTCCGAAAATGAGTAATCTTTCTTAAAATTAGACACAAAGAAAAATTCCAATATTCACAATTATTTATCTATCAAAAAAAACATTAAAGTGTTTTTAAATGTAATTTGCCATCGACAAATTGGTGTTTGTGTGTACGAATATGTAAATTATAATTATTGTTTTTTTTTTCTTTTAGTTTGTCGAATACTTAATAAGAATATGCATAAACCACAATCGAAATATTTGTTAATAAATGATTTCAAATTAACGTGGGCATTAACCGAAAGAGTAATAAAATGAAATTAAGTCATTGGTAAATAGAGAGAAAAAAAAACACAAAACAAAACACAAAACACAAAACACAAAAACAAAAATATAAATACAGTTTCTGAATTGCTCATAATTTTAAATGTTATTACCATTTTTGGACAAATAGTCAATACCCTATCGACACGACGATGCGCCACACCAATAATAATTATTATTTTGAATAGCTATACAGACAATAAACACGTCTTCTCTACCTGCACACCAATTTCAAAGATATTCTGATGATGCGATTAATATTAAAATAATTGTGATTTTCGTAAATTATAAAACAGAGAGCCATCCATGGATATGGATATAACCTTGTGTTCGCATCTTTTTTTTTAACACTTGCCACTTTGGCCATGCCCATGCCCATGCCTATAAACAATTATATTTCATTGTGTTCTTAAACAATTATAAAATAAATTTAATTTAAAAAAAATTGTTATTCATGTCTCCATAACAGGGAATCCGATCACACAAAATGAAATTAAATAATAATAATAATAAGCATAACCAAAAAGAAAAAGAAAAACGATTTAATGTTATTACACAATCAACCATGGCACATAGACACAATAATAATAACAGCCAAACAGACAAACAGCCACAGACAAAACAATTGAAAAGTATAATAATTTTTCAGAGACAATCAGAATTTTCGGTTTCATTGGATTAAAACTATTAAATGTTGTAGTGCTTAAACAGATTCATCTCACTGCTGCATAACAATTTAACCAAAAAAAAGTGTTAAAATTAGATTTATTTGATAAATAATAGGAAACAGTTAGCGGATAAAAGAGCGCATGGACCACAATTTTGATTTTGTATTGATAATTCAATGGATAAATGACGAGAACGAAAAACAGGATATCTAAAGAATTGAATAGAAATCAAAATGGTTGTAGGCAAGTTCAGGTTGACTATAGAAAGGATAAAAAAAATTTTTTTTTCTAAAATTCATTGTTTTCTTTAAATATCGTATAATATAAATCGATAAAAAAAAAAATATAAAAAGTTATTTTCAAATAGAAACCAAATTACATTTAGCCAATTAGTTTAGATGATAACAGAATTATAAATACATTTGGTGCACACCATCAGTATTGATTATTTTGTGTCCGCACTCCGCCGCCACTCATTTGCTGCTATAGAAAACACACAACAACAACATCAATAACAAATAAACATAAACTGTAGATTCAACGGGAGTTATTTTTAACTATTTTTTTTTTCTTTTAAGTAGATTAGTTTGATTTTTTTTTTTTTTTTGCTTTTTATGCAAGTAAACTACACGCAATTTTGTAGGATTTCTTTTATAATTTGACCATTTTTTTTGGTATAAATGAAAATATTTTACAACTTATTCTAATGATGGGCGAAGGAAATCCGAATAATACAGAAAAATAACAATTATTCTGCTTGCGCACAAGATAAATTTTATCTGATACACACGACGACGAAAAAAAGAAAGAAGAAAAATGCATTTTTAAGAACCCACCCCCCAATTCATCCATTTATTATTTTGTACAGAACAAAAATATAGTTTTCGGTATAATTTTATGGACATTTTTTTCTATAAATGCATTATAAACATCTTGAATACGTACTTGATCATTGTTTCTATTGTCTGATTGTAAATGTATGTTATTTAATTTACACATTTATAACTTTTCTTTTCTACGAAAAACATTCTTTTTTTTTTTTTAGTTAATAAACTTTGTGATTGCCATATTTTTTTCGCTTTTACACTGTACTGTCACAGTAAAAAAAAACCTTGCCGATTGCTCGACGAACAAAAAGAAACTGAGAGCTCTTTTATTTATTGAGTATGAAGAAGAATTTTATTTAACCTAGCAGTGGTTGGATTGCTGACAAATTGTCAGATGTTGAATTTATATTTCATACAAAAATTAATTATTACCAGAAAATGCAGATGGCTCAGATGATAAAACATTTGAATATATATAAAATTATTCAATATGAAATAAGATTAGATAATTGTAATTTTTTCGATTTCTTGAAAAAGAAATTTGATTTTAATTTAATTAAATATTTTCTATTTGGCTATTTATTCAATAGGTTGATCTTTAGTTATTCAATGCATTTGTTAGAATTCAATTGATATTTAAGAATAACAGCTTCCAGTAAATTAAATTGTGTAATTGTGTAATTATTGTTATATATAGCGATGCAAATGATATGCTGAGCAAATGGTTTGAAATAGAAATAGTGCGCTAATTTCAGTGAAATTTCGAATTAATTAGAGTATCATTTATTTATTTCATCATTATATTAATGTGTTCAGCGTACGTCTCTCCCACCTACTAAATGCTATAGCACGACGACCCAATACAATAATGATTGTATT
>JAABKK020003876.1:0-27696 GCA_011634745.2 Catotricha subobsoleta
AACATACTATTTTCTATTCAAAACCTGAAAAAACATACTATTTTCTGTTCAAAACCTGGAAAAAGATACTATTTTTCACCAAAATCGACAGAGGGTAAGATTTTTTTCAAATCTCAGGGGGGGTAACACACCCCCCTCCCCCCCATTGTGCATGTATGATTATACCTATAAATATATAATATTCCACTGGTTTATTAATCTAAGCAATAAAACTTAATGTAATAATGTATTTAATATAAATATTTAAATACTACGCGTGTGGCATACATTATTTGTCTGCTCTGACTATGGCTTCTGAGAAAATGAATATAAGAATTTTTGTTTATATTATTCAATAAAATATGATTATTTTATGTGTTTTTTTTTTTTTGTTTTTTTCAATTTTCATAAATCTTTGTTATTTTAATATTTTGCAAGCGTTCGCATATTTGATAAATAAGTTCTATCATATGCTGTACTGACGCAGTTCATTCAGTTTCAATTAATCCTTCAAAACAGTTAGCTTTTAGTTTGTTCAGATAACTTATTTTTTATATTAAAACACTTAATATTATTAAAATAAAAAGGAATCTAATTTAAACTCAAATCATTTAAATTTACAAATCGAACAAAAAATATTAGTTCAATTGTGATCATTAGCTAAGTACTTATATAAAGCAGGACGTTTTATTTAATTTAAACAAAACGATTAATTGTCAATATATCGATTTTCGGTTTTGTTTATTAGTTTTTTAAGATTTTATTTGATGTATTTTATTTTTTTTATAATATTATTAAAACTACTTATTAGTCAAAATATTTAAGTAGCGTAGCAGCTATTAGTTAAATTAATCATATTGAATTTGGTGTAAGTACAGTTTTATTCTAAAATTAATAAATTTAAATAATAAATAAAGTCCATTGGAATCACAAATAATAATGATAAGCACAAGTTACATAATCGAATCGTTACATGTTTATGCGGGACGTTAGAAAAAATGGAATTTTCCGATGAATCTTAATAACTGATTTATCAGGGATATCTTCCATTTACTGTGCTTATATTGTTAATGCAGCTTGTTTATTATTTACAATAATTTTCGCGAACCACATTCTCTATCTCAATATAAGAAATCTAATTTCTAATATTGTAGTTTTTAATTTAGACATTGTTTAAAAAAATTCACTAAACATTGTTTAAATTTTTTTAATAATTATTCCAATGTAATAATCACGTGTAAAGCTACCGGGTAACTTGTTTTGCTTGCTACGTGACAAAGTAACCCTTTAACGTATATGCATATCATTATTGAATACAGTTGTTAAAGGTTTAAGTCAAGTTAAAATAAATCTATAAAATTACACATTAACGAAAGTTTATTTTTAAAACATTTTTCATATATTTATTTTCTTTTTTGTATTAAATAATAAAATAAATTTTTATTTACCCTAATTTCCGATCACAAATCAAACCCGAACACAATTTAAAAACTTTGAATTCTCAAGTATTCATTTCAAATAGTAAGTATGTGCTCGTTATTTTCATAAATCAAATCTTCCAAATAACTATGCAGACATTTTCAAATTCCTCGATTTGTAATATAAGTACATAGTTGGTTACCCATCCAACTTTTTTATGTTTTCAGTTTTTTTTAAATCTGTCGTACTTATTTCTTTTCCTCTATATTTCTATTGGCTCCTGTTTAGTATCAAAAGTAAATAGGTACTATTTCTTTAGTAATTTTCTTTTATTTTTTTCTTCTGGCTGTGTAAATTTTTTATCAAATAATTTTCTTGTGAAATTTACCTTAACTTCAATACAGACGGGAATAGCTTCAAGTTTTCTAAAGAAAACTTACAACCTACAAATAGTTGAAATGACCAGTGCATTCACAGGAGAGAATAATAAAATGAAAAAAAAAAGTCCATGAATAGCGTAATTTTAGACAACATTTATGAGAAAATAGATAGAAAAAAAAAATATCATTTGTATGGTAGCTTCTTTTCAATGTTATATGTCTGTGCTGCACATATGGATATATCGTCTAGTACAATATATATATAATATAATAATATAGATTTATATTGGCAATAATAGTTTTGGTTTTGGTCGTGTAGAGAACAATATAAGAAAGATTGACCAATACACAAACCCCTACGAAGATGTATCTAAGCCATAGGAAGACGACATATATAACATGTAGTAGTTGTATTTAACTTATAGGTACAAACAACAAATGTGTATGTAGCAAAATAGGTAGGTATGGTTAATAAAAGCAATACAACCCAATGCTATACAGAAGACAACACAATAACTGAGGGTATATTTTATTTTATTTGGTTTTTATGGTTTCGGGTTTGTACATTAAGTCGTTTATTTTGGATGTTTATAAACGAGTTTAGTTCAGCATTTAAGGTCATTTTAAAGTTTTTGAATGTTACCGTATAGTATTTAGTATATTTAAGTTAAATATTAAAGCATTACAACCATACCCAACGAGCTTGATGTACTAATTTTAAAATAGAAAATGAGCTTTGTTGTCTTTTGTTTATGAAAGAATAAAAGATTATGTTAAAGGATTATACTACACTATAAAGTTTATATATAATATTTATGTCACATTGTTTGAGTTAAATAAATGCACAATTTCTATTTAGCAAACTAAGTTGTTATGTGATATATATATATATATATATAATATATATTTATATGAATAAAACCAAAAAATACAGAACATCATACCGAATTCTCATAATCAGTCCTGATCATTATCATTACTTATACGTATATTATGTTTAATATAAATGTAAATCATAAAAAGAGAATTATTTTGATAAGAAATAAAAATAAATGAATATATTTTTGGTGAATTTCTTCAAGCAATTTCACTTTACATGCTAATGGGGCAGCGGCGCCGACTTTAAAAATTGCTATGGGTTGCTAAACCGCAAAGAGGATGGCGCTCTGTGGAAATCGTATTTTGAAAAAGTGAAAAAATACTATTTTCATCTAAACCGCGCTATGTGGAAATATATTTTGAACTATGGGTTGCTTAGCTACCCCCGCCGATTGCTAGGGTTGCCCATGTATCCCGGGCTACCTAGAAGTCGGCGCCACTGTAATGGGGGTATGGAGAAGCCATATCTATCTCTGTAAATAAATGTGTGTAATTAACCACATAATAAATATTCATTTATTTTAATTTACAGAACATATTTTCACTTCACATTAATACGTTGGGTATCGCGTTTAAAATTGATTTTGAAATGTTTATGATGAAATTCTTTAGGCTCACTTATCATTAAATTATATTTTAAAGGTTTTCGTATTATATTTAACGTTTTAAATAGAATGAATCGTGCTGTGTATATTTACACAACTACTAGCTAAGCTATGTGTCATAAACATAATCATATTCATATATTACAGAACATTAATCAACCCAACAAAAATGTTTATTATTAAATTTATCATATTTTCTAATACCTTCTTGACATCGCGAATATACGTTTCTATATGGAAAAATTAATAGAACCGGTTTAAAGCATCACATCAACAAAACACTTTATGCGACTGTAAACAAATACTATATTTTTCGGGAATAAAATTAAGTGTCGCGGTGTTATTATCTTTAAAACGAATGAAAACTGTTCTGTTCATAAACATAATAACACACTTTCAAGAAATATAATTCTATTTAATAAAGTTTTATTCATAATGAAAGCGGTTAAATGAAAATTTTCAAAAGCCCTCCTCTTCCAGTTGGTTCGTTACTAATCCATCGAAATACATATTATAGATCTATCAAAATTTTAGTACATATTAATATATGATATATAGTTACTCTCAGGTAGTATTTAGTTCATATATACACTTGTATATGGAAATATAGGGGTAGGCTACTTAAAATGGTAACGTATGCCATGTATTTTATATACGTTTACCTTTAAATTATTATTTTCCATAATATTTAACAATTCCAACCCTACCACCCCGCCTTCCACCAGCCACAATCATATTCCGAGTATTAAAATATAAAATTACTTAATCTAAAAGTTTGAACGTAAGCAACAACAAATAAGCAAAATGTAATGAAATTAAGACAAATGGAGTTGTCATCATCATCGTCGTTGTCGTCGTTAAAATCTAAATATTTACATTGAAATGTGCTACTTCTTTAATGCTATTGCTGAATATGTATAATTTATACATAATAAATATTTTATAGCTAACACCAATAATAATATGAAAATGCAAAATCCAACTAAACAACATTTTAATAGCATTTTAAGCTTTTATTATGTTTTATTCTTTTGTAAATTACAGGTTTGGTGTGTGTGTGTTTTTTTTTTCGATGTTGTTACACTATTTTTATTTTTAATGTGATTCAATTTATATTCAATTTTTTTTTTTTTTTTAATTATTTGCTTTGTGCTATGCTTTGACCCAACCCAAGAACAGGATGAATGGAAATTTCAAAAGAACTTTTCGATCAAACTTTAAGTAAAATTTGGTTTTCGTCCTAAAATCCATAATTCCATCATTCTCATCAGTTTTCATATTTAAATTTTAAATTTCATCTGCTTAAAATAAAACCAAATATTCATTTCAACGATTTACATATATTGATATTTAAATTTATAGCAAATATTTTTTACAATATGTCTCTTGATTTAAATAATTTCATTTCGTGCAATATAAATCACTGTAAGTTATAAAACAATCTGGCCTCAGTAATGTAAGTACCAGTATCGAAAATTATGGCAAATTGTGTGAAAAATTTATTCAAACATATATAAATGAATTATTCACACTCAGTAAAAATAGAAAATAAAAAAAAAGAAAAAAATCATTTATATGTATTGGATTTAAATACAGAATTTTCTATTAACTGCAATTCAGATTATCATATTACAAATAAAAACTTTTTTTTACAAATCGAATTTGCGGTTGACAACTAGGCGCTGGTTTATTCAATATGAGAAGCAATCATAAAATTCACTTATGGAAAATTTTTGAGGTAAATTTGTGTAACTTAATTTGTTTGGGTATAATTTAAATAAAAATTATAACCTGTTGAAAAATCATACTGATTCAATGTCTTATATTTCATAAAATATTACATAAAACATTTTAGTTGCCTCTGCACTTATGCTTTGCATACGTACTTGGTATTTATTTCTGTTTATTGTTTTTTTTTTCTTTTTATCATTTATTTTATTTTCTGATTTTTCTCTGTATGGGTAGAGTTACATGTTTATTATTTATTTTTATTTTTTAGAACAATGTTTATTTTATTTATTGATGCGTATAACATTTATCAATATTTTCCATTAAAGTATAAATATTTAATGCAGTTCGTTCGTTATATTTCATAAATAAATTTATGAAATGATGTGATGATGAGAATGAAAAGTTTATTTTTCTTTATTTATACAGAACTGATGTACTTTGCTTGTGTATAAAAGTTTATTCTTAGAGTTCCTGTTGAGATTTCTACTTTTTGTCATATCATTTTTTTTTTTTTCTATTTCACATTGAAGAATGTAATGGCAACGTAAATAACTAACTAAAAGTGTATATTACTTATATTTTATTATATATATTGCAAAAATTTTGCCATGTGTAAGATGAGTGCTAAACACACACAAAACATCATAGCAACTAAATAATAAAAAGAAGAAAAAAAAAACTGAAAAAAAGAAGTAAAAAAGTTTTATTCGCTATCAAGTTTCAGTAGATAAATATAGAAATATAATATTATTTTATGGTATACAAACTCTCTATAGCTAATGCCTAGAGAAGAACATCTTACAACATCGAAAAGTTTTGAAAAGATTACTATGAACTGAGATGTTTTGGGTGTATTCGAAGAACACTTCTTGTGTATATGATTTATTATTATCACTTTTTTGATCGATTAATTAAAATATTTTCAAAGAAATATTTTGTGAGCGGAAAGCATTTAAGTAGATACTTAATGAAAATGTGCAACAGAATATTATTTATTATATGTTATGTATAAAAGTAAACTATAGTAATTACAATACTTAATTATTATAATGATATACTGTATTATATAATCTATGGAATTACATTGAAAGTAAACCCGTTACTTGAGTACATTATCAAAAGTTTAATTTTATTTTCAATTTTGTTTCGGTTTTATTATACGTTCGACACTTTTATGCTATATTTATCGTCGAGTAAACTATAAAGTAGTTAATAACAATATAATAAAACATTATAAATATATTAGTAATATAATCTGTTCTAGTGGAGTAATTCATTTTCATTCATTTTTGGTTCTGTTTGCGCAATAATAATGCTATTTCATTCTAACGTGTCCACAGTGACGTCACTGCGGACTTCATTTTCATATAACACAATAGAAAGAGAGGTCAATAGACCTGCGCGTGAGGGTGAGCATACCTTGTGTTATAGTATCATGAGTTCATTCCGATTTAAATGTTTCCCTAATAAAAGACAGTTCCTGAAAGAAAATGTTTAGCTTCACCCATCTTTATAGTTAAGATAGTTTAATGTAACTGTTATAGTAGTTATTAATAACTGATGTTAAAAAATATGTCATCTTAAAATTTAATAAAACAATGACGAGATGTCAAATTAAGTACATATATTGGTGAATCATTTAATAATATATGTATGTAATTGTGCCCGGTGCCGGCTCGTGTCTAGTTTGCGCCATAAACAATTAATACTTAGAGCCGGCCCCGATTGTGCCTAATATAGGTACTACCTGTACCTGCATTAATCTTAAATATTGTAACACATGTGCAATAAAATATTTTCGAGAAAAGTTTAAAAAAAAATAATAAGAAGAATGGAACAAACCAAAAGAAAATATATTAAAATTCTTGAGAAATACTGCAAAAAATAAACCGAATATTGAATTACTTCAACTTTAGTTTATTTCTTTAGCGGATACACATACCCACATAATAGATTAAAAAAATATTATTATCATCTACAAGTTCGAATGGTGAATGCAAAGTAAAAGAAAAAAAATAACCACACGTAACTCTATCTTTGATATAAAGTAAAACGAAATATTTTATTGAATTTGATATTACCCAAAAATAAGTTTTTCTCTCACCGCACGCGATTTTCTACTTGTGATGCTTATGAAGAAGAATCTTTTTTTTCTGCAAAAACTTGAATATCAAAAGTTATGTGTAATTTCTGGATTAAAATATTGAACTTATAACTTTTCAAACGCAATAAAAAAAATATCGGAGAACGAGAAATACTTTTAATGTTGTAAAGAAATAGAAAAATCTTATCGTTTCGTCGACATCGTTTTATTTGCCTTCATTTCACATCGATATTAATAATATATTTTTGCATTTTATTTCATTTACTTTTGAGAGAAAAAGTTTTTTTTTTGTGCGGAAATTAAAGTTTGAAGTGGCTTTAGTTATGTATTCACTAAAAATGACGTAAACGAAATCAAAGTCACTTCATGTTAAAAATATAATAATTCAAAGCATTTTATAATAACTCTATTCCTTTATGATATGATCTCTTTTAAAACATCGCTTTATTTTATTGCCTATTATTAGTTAATAAAAAAATCACCCGCACATAATATTTATCTGAAATAGATTTGGCTGCTGCACCATTTAACATCGTTATTTATCACAATTCTAAATAAATGTTCATACGCCACTGGCGGATCCAGGGGGGTTTGGGAATCCTCACATTCCCTCAACCCCGTCACTAATTGTAACATTTCGCAACAAATTTCAGATTTCCAAACTGTCCCGATCCGAGTAACACAATACATATTCAATGTTCTTAAATTATTATATATGGAAGAAAAAAATTTCGAATAATGTATTTTAAAGAACATTAAAACATCAATATAAGACAAATAATAAATTCGGATACGTGCGTTTGCATATATCAAACAAGATTGATTATACGAATTGATAATATTAAGTTAAATTTTATTTCGTCCACAAGAAAAGTAGATATTAATTGTTTCTTCAACAAATATTTTCTTTTTGTGGCTACGTTTATATTGTCTTAATTTACAGAAAATTTCCATTTAATTATTATTATTAGAGAAGATTTTAGAATATATTTTTTTTATTTTTCTCTAAAATTAGATTTTACGTAATATTAACGAAAACTACTACCGCTCCCGCACTCCCCGCTCTTTAACATAACTCTGCGTAACACTTAGTCAGATCCCCTCCACCATCTTAGACTGTTATGTAATATATGAACCCTAACCCATTTTCTTATTTAAAATAAAATAATAATATAATCGAAGGAATTTAAGCAAAAATAGGTTAAAATATATTAAAATTTATCGTTTTGTAGATTAAAAACAAAAAACAACGCCTTACTTTAAATTTAGTGCTTCAAAGAACAGTTATTTAGTTATAGCATCTATTCACCAGCCCATGTAATTCCAATGGTAAATTAGTTAAAGACAAATAAATAATGGTTGCTTTTTTTCTTCATCGTTCGTCCTTTGTAGTTTTGTTTGCTTATGACCATTTTGTCGTTTCATATATTATAATGAAGATTTTCTTCTCTTTAATTATTTACCAGTTTAATAATATTTATTCGATATCAGACCGAGTTAAAGACCGACATACAATTAATTTATATTAATCTTTGCCTGCGAACATAGAAGTATAATTTGAGAAAATATAAGAAACTTGCAGTCTGTTTCCATTGCCAAACCCTGTGTGTGTAAAAAAAAACTAATTACAGTCGCTTTCCTTCACCCAACATTCTCATATTACAAAAAAAAAAAAAAACCAATTAACATTTTAAGGCAAAATCCATATTTATTGTGAAAACCAATATTATATAACATTCATTGCACACATATTCGATAAATATGTCAAAAAAATGTTTTGTTGTCTTGTACCAAAATGGGTGATATGAGCACCAAACCAAACCTTACCTACTGAAACAGTTGATATAGGCCACATACACAGAAGAAACAAAGACCAAATGAAAATCTACAAAAACATTATTATTATTTGAGCAATTTTTATATTAAAATGTTATTTATGAGACCCGATCTGGAGAAGTGGTCGTTATTATTCTATGAAAATTTAACCGTTATAATTTACTTTATATAAATAAGTATAGAAAAACAATGACAGAGAAAAAATAGGAAATATTAACAGTTAAATAAATAATTTCTATTCTTGAAATAGTTGAAACTGCTTTGTATGCTTTATGGAAAAACCATATATTATTATTGTGTCTGAGCACGTATTTGTTGTACGATGGAGTATGTGACTAGATTTTATAATACAAAAGTGAAGAAGAAAAAAAAAATGAAGAAGAAAAAAGAGGCGACCAGGGAATCGGAATAAAATCTACATTATTGTTCAATGAGATGCAGCCTTTAGTTTCAAAACTAATTCGTTAATAGACAAATAATCAGGCTGTCGTCAGTGTTAATCTTAATATGACGTGAGATTTTGTAGTTCTATTATATATTTTTTTCCACATATCATTATTCGTACTACGAGTATATAAATGCGTATGGTGTCATTATTCTAGTTAATATAAAATTTTCATAAATTTATGCAAAAAGTTAACTAACAAAAATGTTATCACGTTTTATTCTGTTTGATTTTCATTTGTACTCTGTTTTTCTTTTCTTTCTGTTTAAATAACTTTTATTATCATGAAGTGCAGAGAATATCATAAAATAAAATTGGAGACAAAATGAAATTAAAATGTACGTTCGCGATATCGATTTGTATTTTCATATATTCTTAAATTTTCTATAATATTTATGATAAATTTCAAATATTTATTTTACGTGATTCCTGTGGCCCTTACGTTAAAGATCATATTCACATGTGCATATGCATGTAATTGTATTAGATACGTTTTGCATATATATTAAAGTAGGTAAATTTGTCTTTCGTTTCTATTTTGTCAGAGAATGAAAAAGCAGAAAATTCAATTAAATTTTCTGTTTAAATAACTTTGTGTCATTTTCGTATAATAATTAGATTAGATGTATTTTTAGGGGTGGTATAATTTTTGTCACGATGTAATTAGAGGAAAATTTTATAGCCTTAAGCTTTAACATTGTGAAAACATTATGGTATTATCAAAACATACTTTAAATATTCGAAAATTATGTACTTATCAAAGTAGGTAGGTATTATTATAGAAAGTTTACTTTAGTTAAATTTTATCAAATTTTCGAAAATTGTCTAGAATTATTCAGCTATAAGTATTATAAATTATTATTTATGCAGATGATGTTAAGAATATTTTATGATTTTTGATAAAGGTTAGAGTGTTTTGACGAGCTCACATATACACATATTTACAAAATGATGTTAACATCATGAAAACTGGATAAAAAATTTATCGATAGTATAGACAATGACTAGACGACCAGATTAATACCAAAAGGTTTTTCTTTCTTTCTTGCATTTTTATGTCTATATAAATCATACACCAACATTTAATATCCAAGTTAAAAATCTTACTTAGAAATTGGTAATGTTAAGGTTTTGGTTTAAACAAAATACAGTTACGTGCTGCTTCTCTTACCACGCACACAAACTTTTACCTTTATTTAGATTTTCTTTTCAGGATTTGTTTACTTTTTTATGTCCTTTTTTTTCTTTTTAATTTATGCATAACATGTTTGGTACAAGACCATTAATTGAACAGAAAAGTTAGAAGTATAGAAATTTTAATGATAGAATTGGAACAATGTTTAATACAAATGAGTGAAAATATATTTTTAATGGATTTTATTCTATTAAAAGTACGCTTTATCACTAAAGTAAAGCGCAATCAACACAAATAAGAAAAAAAAAAAAGAAGAAGAAAACTTATATCCGAATTCTGAATCACATGCTATTCTTATTGCCAGTTCTTTTCATAGTATTACATAAAAAGAAACGAGTATCAAATTTTCTGATAATAAAAGGAAAACTTCGATTTCACTTCTTTTACTTAATTTCTATATAGAATTTATGTATGGATATATAGAAATATTCTATGTCGATGTAGTACATAATAGAACTTATACATTGCCTAACGTCCTGAGTTTTTGTTGTTGGCCTTGTGTTGTACTTTATTTATTATAACAAAAACCAATAAATAGATTAATGATGGAAAAAAACAAATTAGTGAAAAAGAAATCTTTTTACCATTTAATGGCAGATAAAGCCTTATTATGTTATGAAGATGAACCATCACTAATCCACATAACAGAATTGATCAATGCATGGGCTTGGTATTACAACAGGATTAAATACACATAGTAAAGTTTTATCATTAAATAATCGTTTACAATAAATGTATTCCATACAGGCAGAGACTTAAGTTGAAAGTATTGATGATTTTGAAATTTGTCCAGAATTATGATTAACTAATAACTGAAATACGTAACTCAATATCAAATCTTTTAAATTATTATATTTAGAAAAAAAAAAAAACGATGAGACAAAATAGATGTGACGTAAATATTGACGAAAACTGTTCTACCGCGCCCAAGCATAACTCTACGCAACATAATATATAAACAGTGCCTTAACAGAAATGGCCATTGGTTCCGTAGTTTTAACAATTATCCAAATTAAATTATTTTGAGGAAATAGAATGTTCTGGTCATATTCAGTGTAAGTATGTGGAATACTGATATGAAAAACGAAAGATAAATGCATTAAATTTATGGCGTATATCTTTCCATTGAATAGTATTACAAGATACACAGGTATCGAATTAGCCGTCCCTGAACCTAAACACCAAGCTATTATAACAAATAAATTAATTAAATAAATAAAGTGGAATTGGCTAGGGAATCATACTAGTCTCGTATCATTAATAATAGAATACCTTATATATTCTCATATCATATTTCTCAATTGTGAATAAGTTCATTAAATGATAACGGACTTATAGAGGACAAATGTAGTATAAGTATTTATACATACCTTCACCTACATATAAATAAACGAATATAAGAATGAGCGGAACCATTTTTTTTTGTTTATTATTTGATGGGTGGTATAATTAAAGGTACAAAAGTAAATACATATATACCTATAAGCTTCACATATAACAACTTTATTCAACACACAACAGGCATGACACAGAAAATTATTAGCGGAAAAATGTTTTATCTACAGAATACATGTGGTGGGTTATACTTATACCACTGTTAACCTACAATTCACTCACAAATATATGATGTAATTATATGTTATTATTACAATTGTTATCATATTTTATGATTATCAAAAAAGGAAAAAAAAAAAAATGAAAGAAAATTGAAGTTTGGAGTTAGAAGGAAACGCAACAGAATCATATATTATTATATTCCTACAATATACAAAATACATTTAATTTCATCATTTGCTACACAGTACGCACATATCGTAACATATGAAATAGCATAAATATAAATGTTTGCGTATATGTGCGAATACTATATATATATATATACCTCGTATGAAAACGAGAAATTAATGAGAATTTTCGAAAGTAAAAATATTTTATTACATAGAAAAGGATGATTCTGCATTATAATATGGCATGAAAAATAGCACGCCTTTAGGTATTGTTATGTTTGTGGCATGAAAATGAAAAGCGCAATATGTTCAAGATCATATTTATTAATTATTTATATATAATATATATATGGGTTGGGTATATAATATTCCATTATTTTAGTGTTAGTTTTGTTTGGTTATGATTAAACAAAATGAGTTTTATAAATGATTGAATGAATGTGACTTGGATTATAAAATACTTTTAAAACATATTTCTTGTGAATAAGAGTAAATACATTTAAAAAATAATTATAGCAATTTACCGCTGGATAATTTAGCAGAATCATCTTATTTGTATACTTACCGGAATTTAAACGATTGTAATATCTTAAAATTGCCATCAATTTAAATAATAGCAAATTAAATAAAATAATATTCACATATACAGTTTCTACACATGATTCTGTCGCAACTTTTCTTATATGGGATAGCCCGCATAGGATCCTAATTTATCATTAATAGCCTATAGAAAAATTATTGATGACTACTAAGTGACAATTCAAAGTTGTTGTAAAAACGCAATTGATTATTTTTATATGTATGTATATAATATAATATTGTATAGTATATAATATATATAAAAAAAATCCGATGTCGTTATTTTTTTTACAGTACCAAAAAACGTTTTATAAATAGATGCATAGATAGAAATCTGCACAGAGGCGAACTGGCCAAATAAGTTACCCGAGAAATACGGGTACTGCTATTGCTTTTTATCGTTATCGAGGCCTCCAGTTATAATATGTTTAGTTTAATGTAGTAAGAAAAACACCAAGTATTGTTTTGCCACTCTTTTGTGTTTTTCTTTGTGCACTTTTGAAAATTGGGAAAAATTTGCCAGCTTTTTTTTGGATTTCTTAGAATAATAAAGTCGTGTTTGACAGCTTGTTTATATTGGCCGAGGATTTTAGTTGAAATATATATTAATTAACCAGTTCGCCCTTGAATCTGCAACTCATAAAATTGTTCAAAATAAACAATATTTGAAGTTTTCGTTCACAGTTACAGTAATTTTTGGGAAAAATTATTTAAGTATTTTCAATCATTTAAGTTAAGCGAAAAATCTTTTCGCATAGAACTATTTTAAATCTAGATGTACAAAATGATACTTACTCGAAAATAAAAAAAATAAAAAAAAAAAAACAAAAATAAAATTGTAATTTTATTATCAAATAGGATTTATAAAAACACGATCCACAAATTCACCTGGTGGCAGTGGTGGTGGAAATTATGGACTGATGGACATTATAGCAGCATTACATTGGACAAAAGATAATATAGCTGCATTTGGTGGTGATCCATCAAGAGTTACAATTGTTGGGCATGATACGGGTGCGGCCTTGGCTAATCTAGTGCTCATATCAAAAGCAGGAAAAGGTAATTTTATTTTACCAAACAACAATAATTTAGATATTATTTATATATTTCGTGTTATCCAAAAACTGAACCAGCAATTTTGTATTCGTGTGCGGATAATAAAATTTGCATAAAATAAAATAATGTTATTATATTATTATTTGTCCGAGCATGATACTTTTCTGCGACAATTTTTTCTTTTTTTTTTTTTTTGTACATGAAACAAATCCAATTAAAATAATTAAATTTTATTTTATAAATTAATGAAATATTCAATTTAGATACATAAACAGGTAACGATAAAAGTTTTAAGTTGATAAATTTGTATAGAAATACACAAATTTATTTGAAACGGATTTCCATGTTTCATTTAATTAATATATTAAATTTACTGTAACATAATTTTACGTTTGGGCGGTATGTTATTTATTTGAAAGCTATTCTTTTTTTTTAAATATAATATTGAATCACATTTAAATTCATGTTAAACCTTATTTTATCGAATCGGATCATAGCAAAATCGATTGCATCGAATTTTTCAATTCAAAAAAACATAAACCCACACAATATCCAATCATTTTGCAATCGTAGACCAACATGAGAATAGACAAATCGAAACTTTTATTGATGTTACCATATCGTACAAAAATTTTAATATCTTAAAAATGGTTCAACAATAATACCATTTTGTTTGATTGTAAATCTGTACTAATCAGTCAAATCACCTTGTCTGTTTTTCTCTTTCATTCATTTATATCATAAATCTAATTCGAATAAAATATAGTAGAACCAAACTAAACAAAAATAAATAAATGAATACAATTTTCTTCATTTTATTTTCATGTTCCCTAGGCCTTATACATCGTGCAATTCTATTAAGTGGTTCAGCATTAAGTCCATGGTCAATAATACCCGATCCAGACAGTATACGAGAAGAAGTATCACAACAAATGGCCTGCCATTTAGATACAAATGGAAACAATAGATTAACTAAAGATGTAACAAATGATATAACAAATTGTTTGCGATCGAAACCGCTAGAGGCTATTATGGGTGTTAGATTGCCAAATGTTAGGTAAGTGAAAATGATATTAATTGACAAGAATATGTCAATTCTAATTTACTTAGGAAAATTACATTATTTTACTGACGAAGTTAGATTGACACAAATAATCGATTTGAATGCATTTTTTTGTTTAATAAAAATGATTCCTAATTATTTTTAATTTTATGGAAGGCGAACAAAATTAAGACATTATTGTTTATATGCAAAAAATATTGCTTCATATAAGATAAAGAGTAAATTAATAAGACGAATAAAATTTTATTTAACAGATTTATGCCTTCATGGGGACCATTTTTACCGCTAGACGATGCTCCTGATCCAGAATTTGCGATGGAACATTCAGGTCAAGGTTTTATAACAAAAGAGCTTATGATTGGAATGACGACAACTGAAAGTTATAATGATTTTAATGCTGCTGATATTCAGGCAAGTTAAAAGCAAACAAAACAAACTTTCCATTTTTTTTATTACTAATATTATTATTATTTTTTTTTTTTTTAAACTTTAACTATATAGACCAAACAATACAAACTTGAACAGCCAAAGAAATTTCATTAAAAGCTCATAACTTTAAATTTGTCGTTTCTTCTTTTAAATAAGGAAAAAGAACTTAGGTTTTCCGCAAGGATAAGAAAAGGATTTATGAATCAAACTTAACACATAAAATATTTAAAAAAAAAAAAACTATTCTTGTTTATTGTCGCACTGTGGTGAATGGAAGTGAAGAAAATTATTTTCGAATGAATATTTTCGAAACTTAAATTTTTCTGGCTTATGCGTTAAATGTTTTAAGATTGTATTTATTTATTTTATAACGAAAATTTGAGCAATTTACTTTAAATACATATTTATGATTTCTCTTAGTTTAATATTTCTAATGAAAATCAGTTTTCTTAGATGTGCAAAAGGCAATAATAAGATTTTAAATTTTAAAATATGTAAATGAACTAACGCTATATATACATTTATAATGGTAGATCGAATTTTTCATAACCACCGGTACCATTGTTTTCTGAGTTACTTTTTGGCATGAGGTCTTTTTTTTAACCATGTGGTTAACCTTATGGTTGAGGCAAGCACTTCGGAGATTGAAATAAAAGCAAAAAAAATATGACGGTAATCTTAAGATAAAATGCAACTCAGAAAACAATGGTACCGGCAGTTCTGAAAAATTCGATCCACCCTGACATACAGGGTGTCCCAGAATGTCCCAGAATGTCCCAAACTACAAATTTTTGACTTTGATGAACGATACTCAAAAAAGGTGCATCATAGAAAAAAACGAATGTTCACATTATTTGTAGTCTAGACAATTACTAACTAGAATCATCTGAATCGGTTTATGTTTAGACGAGCTATGACCATTTCAGTGATTTAATCTGCGACCTCATAAACATACGAACTTACAAACTTCAAACCGCTATAACTCGAAAACGGTTAATTTCCAACCCTCCCCCTCCCATACAATTTTTTTGTTTAGAATGACCCCAGGAATACACCAGGAAGTTTGGGCTACTCATTCTGGAACACCCTGTAAATATATATATTAGGGCGACAATTATTTCGTCACATCTTTGTTTTTTAAACCGTGTATGGTTTTTGGGAACAGACCGATACCATTAGAATAGGGTTTAAATTTTAGACCGATTGGATAATGTTTAGAACTGCCAGTTTGGGTTCAAAGTTTTCCGTTTTTGACTCATCGTCAAAAACCATAGGTAAAATGTCGATTTTTTGTGTTTTCTCCACGAATCGTAAGTTTATATATATAATATATATATATATATCTATATCTAATAACTTTTTAGCTCGGTTTTTAGAGTATTTACATTTACAGTATATGTGGTATTGAAGATGATGATGAAATCAAATCATCCAAATTGCTTTTACAACTAATAAATATGTGATAAATCATATTTTAAAAGTACTTTTTTTTTATTTTACAGTATGGCTTGGAGGAAGAACAACGTAATCGTCTACTTAGAACGTACATTCGAAATGCTTTTTCATTTCATTTAAATGAAATATTTTCAGCTGTACGTAATGAATACACCGATTGGGACAAACCAATTCAGCATCCAATTAATATTCGGTAAGTATGTTCACTATTCAGTTTGATGCTTTTCTACTTTGTAAAGAAATTTCGTCCCATCTCATTCCTTTTATTCCATTTTCATATCCTAACGCTACCTACACAGTGCATATCTAAGTAACCTTTATTACATTTTAGAGTAAGACAATTCTTTATTTATTTTCATAAAAAGGAATTGAAGGTCGGGTCGGATACGTGAGGTTTAAACATAAACGCTATTTACTTATTATATTTACCATACTGTCATTGTTGATGTAGACATAGGTATTAAAAAGGCATGGAATCCTGATCCTGGGATATTTTAATATATCACAGCTAAATCGCGACCATTTTACTGTTTTTTTTTTTTTTTTTTGAAAAAAGATTTTATTTATTATTTTGTTCGTCAGGTGAGCTATTAACTAGGTTGATTTGATTTACCTGCTTCAGAATCTGTGTTTTGATGGATTTTCTTTTATCATGATTATTATTGTGATAAAGTTTGTAAATTGCTTTAAGCTTCTTCAGTACCTGCATTGAATAAATAGTCAATACACAAAAAAAATACTAAATAAGTAATTGGATGCATAATCAGTACTAAAATTTCAGCTCGTCACACTGTCTTATGAATAAAGAATTAAATATTATGTTTTTAGATAATAAAAAAAGATGAGTTGTTTTTCTGTTTATTTAATTTTGTATGCGAATGACATAAGTATTTTTATCGAAAAAGATATTTTGGGAAGAAGCATGAAGAAAACAATTGTTTGGTTTTTGAAAATACGTATATACCATATTTATAAATCGTGAATATTAAGCTATATGGCCCGAGGTTACTTCGAATTTTCTATATACACTTTTCTTATGGTTTCAATTCAATGATTTGTATTTATTCAATAAGTAAATCATATCAAAATATTTAAACTAAATTTTCATTTAACATTTATGTTTGTATACAACGTGGACAATGTGATTGTCAATGCTAATAGCTTTTTCCAGTTTCACAACAACAAGATATGTATTGTCATACCTTCCGGTCATTATCTCAAAACCCTAGCTTTGTTAAATATTTAACCGCATACACGTATGATGGTACTGTTTACACAATCATTCGTCCATTTCATTACTCCGTAAATATATAAGTACTTACCAACTTGAAAATTTATTATATGCATTGCGTTGAATGAATGATATCATTGATATTGATTGTATCACAATGACGTGTGTATGTGTGTCTTGATAACATATAATTTGCACCTATCATATATGGCATCGACCACTCCGATCTAAACTACTATATATTCGGAAATAACTTAATAGATAGAATATAAACTTATGTTTTGTGGCTTATGAAAATCATATTTGTATGGTATGCTTCAACAATATATTGCTTAATACATAATATTGTGAATACCATATTGAATTTACCATCATTATTTCTTTTTGCATATTATGCAAGGAAAACCACAAACTTATCGAGAACTATGATATTTACTCAACGGCATACAGTTATAATTTGACAAATAGTAGTTCAGGTGTCATTAAGATTATCAATGACTGGTCAATATAGCCATATCAATTTCCTAATAAAGAGTTCAGTTCAAAAAAAAAAAAATAATAAAAATATATGATGCGATGACACGCAGCTCAATAACTGTGTAATACCTAGTTTTTTTTTTTAATCTGAAGCTTTTGCTTAAACACGGTACGAAGGAACGTAGACTTGTTCCGCATACATAGAAAATTAAATTTGAGCCAAGCAAAAAAAAAAAATCTGCTAAGACTATTGAATTAGAGCGATAGTATGTTCATCAAACATTACAAATCCATTCTTTATTATATTATTGAATTTCCAATTCTATTCAATTTTACAGAATGTTGAATTGTGATTGTGCTCTGATAATAATAATATAAATGCGAATGCTGTTGTTCATTATAGTATAATGTAATATGTGCTATTAAGAATGTAATGTAACTAGAGGTATATCGTATCAAAATAGAATGTTCGACAGACAACTAATACCTATTTTAGTAATGCCTATTCCATCCGAAAATCTAATCCTATTGCTTATCATTCAATGTATTATTCTATTATAATAAAGCTCCATTTTCCTACCTAACACAAATATAAAATCAATATAGTTAATAATTCTTTTCAAACAATATCACACGCAGAGATTCAACAATGGAAGCATTAAGTGATGGTCATACAGTTGCTCCATTGATAAAGGTTGGTTACCTTCATGCTAGACGGGGTGCAAAAACGTATTTGTTTCATTTTGGATATCAAACAAAGGACAGCGAATATCCACAAGTGAGTACTTAATATATAATATATTATATTTATGGCGGTGTCCTGTGAACTATTTCATATTCACTAGTTTCGCAAGAAAATCTTCTTTATTGTAAAGAACTTACAAACGAAAAAAATCATTTTACAAAATTTAAGCATTCTTTTTGACTTATGCTTTATATTTAAGTCTTTTATTAAAAACATAATATATATCGAAATTTCATTTTTGAAAATTGCTCATCAAAATCACCACATGAATAGAACACTTTTATTAGAAGAAGAAAAAATCTATCCGGAATAGCTGAAAAATGTGTGAGTGAGTGGAAGATATTCGAGTTTATATAAAGTATAGTATTTTTTAACGAATCGCGGAAAAAAAGAACTTGAAAGTGTTTTACATAAAAAATATATTAAAGATTATAACGACAATGAATTATTATGCCTTTTTCGAAATCAGTCAATAATGAACGATAATTTATCACCTAAAGATCAAATTAGTTCAATTATTTAGAAAATTTAAGGATGTTTAAGTCAAATGTTGCCGTTAAAAATTTGTTATCCACTAGCATTGAAATTGGGGTATTTAACTCAGTAATACTTCCAATTTTTGAATTTCCATGAATATAATATTTTCGGTAACAGGTGTAAACTAATGAATGACTTAATAAAGCTCAGAATGCATGATAAGCTTTATTTTTGCTCATATAAAGGTTTTTTAATCATCCATATTCCTTTAAAAACTTTTTAATGAAATGGATATAAAAATCAGAAATAGCGTGACGATTGAATCATATAAAAGAAATAATAATGATTTCCTAATTAAAAGAGCCACTATAATTATAATTAAGTGTTAATTTTGTTCATATTGTATTAATAATTTTTAATATGTTATGTAATTAAGTATTAACATCGTTCAAATGCAATTGACCCACTTTCGGAGTTAAAAATTGTTTATTAAACTATGTACACTTTTAGTGTTTAAGATAATACAATAAATAAATAAATATTAAAAAACGGCACATGTATACCACATAAAATAAACCTGGAATTTACGGATAGCTAAAATCAATTTGAAATTTGTACGAGTACGTAGAAGTTTAACGGACCACTTGTGCTCATTCATAATGTGGTAACTATAATAACTTATTTTGACTAGTAAAATTTATGATTTAACACCAATTTTATTTAATATAATACTCAACCACTCACTATTCATCAAAATGTCAAGCATTCATACGCATTGCACAAGGCAATTATTTATTTAATCTTGTCTCAATAAATACCATAATAATAACAAATGAGAAAATTTTACTACGAGCCATTTCCAAGAAAATACTATAATTGGTACTAAAATAGGTTCTTTGCTATTTTTAAGGATACATAAAATAGAAAATGAATCGTTTATTATAAATGTATTTAAGATGAAAGTTAAGAATCTATAAATTCCAAGATTTCTTTTTTTTTTCGTTTTATTTATATATTTTATTTTCTTCAAATTGGTTTGTTTACACAAAAACAAGTGAAAACATTCATGTGGGTGTGTCGTAAGGCGGGATGGTATATTCCCTTCACAAAATCCGTATATTTCTCTTTGATTTCAATCGTTTTTCAGCAATTTCTATTTCGGTTAAACATAAAATAAAAACATCGAAAACAACCACTTAATCATCCCTTTTATTACGCATATTGACACATATATTGTACAGTTTCAATATCAATGCTTACAATTCGATATGTCTAGTCTTAAAAACAAACAATAAAGGCAATGACACATAACATAGTACTGGTTCGGAGGAAAAGTTTATAGGCCATATTTTCATCATATCTCATACCATTTCATTTATTATTATTATTGTATATTTTTTTGTATTATATATATACGATATATGTAGAGAAAGTACTGGGGCCCAGCCGTTAAACAGAAATTGTTCCCCTAAACATTTTAAACCTCAAACAAATACAATAAAGAAAAAAAAATTCAGCGCCCTATTTGTAAAATGTCTTTCACATCATTTACACGAATTGTTGAAACACAAAAGAAAATAACTTCAATTGTTTCACATTACTTCATTTCATAAATATTTGTTTGTGTATCTATATTTAACTAGTGTACAAATGTTTGATATATCATAGTCACCACCTGTCGGTTATGAACTCAATAAGAAAATAACAGAGTTTCTATAAAATTAGAGAGCATTGTTTCGGGTCACCAAATTAATTTAACGTTATTAAAATGAAAGATTTAAATATTTTTAGGCACAATAAAGTTAATACCAATTATCACACATGAAATATCTCAGATAATAATATCTAAGATAGTAGGGTATCTGAGATAAGATAATAATATATCTTTTAGATACTTTTGAGATACTTTACATCTTAACTTAATAATATGTATAAGTATATTCATATTGTATATATATCTATGTATCGGAAATATTATTTAACAATTTGCTTTATAAATATGCCTAATATATAATATAATTATCTCAAAAATGAGATACATGATGTAATGATGTATCTTATATTGAATATTCCCAATAAGAAAATTCGAAATGCAATACTTGGGAAAACGGTTAGTGTCTCGGTTGGATTCGCTGCAACGGTGGTTTTTATACGTTGAAACCACAATTTTTGGTTAATTGTCTCACATTTTTAACCTTCGTGCTTAAAGATTATTACGCAATTAGCAATAAAGAATTTTAAGAAACATTTTTAGTACTATATAAAATTAATAGAATTTTTTTTAAAACAAATTACTTAATCCAATTAAAAATTATAAGTCTCTATACTTCGAAAAGTATACAAGCTACGAGTTTGTTAAAAGTTATGTAGAATTTGTACATGGAATCGATTCGATCATTTTGAAAGAAATATCGCGAGCAGTAGCGAGCAAAACTTTTCTAAAACTATAGGGGTAAACCAAGGTTGCGTACTTTCGCAGATTTCGAAAAGTTCATATAAACAAAAGTAAAAAAGTACGAACTGCGCTGTTTCGTACTTTTTTTTATATGAACTTTTTAAAATCTACGAAAGTACGCACAAAAAGTACACAAACTTAATTCTTTTCGACTATTCAAGAATGTTTGTTTAGCATTTTTATGTTTTAAAAACAAAATTGAACTACCAGTTTTAATGATACTTATTAAAACAGTTTTATTGATTTTTACTTTCAAATATTTTCATATTAATTTTTCTATTTATTTTATGACAATTTCCATTTTGCAAAGTTACATTTATTATTAAATATTACTTACAATCTTACATGTATGTTTGATTAAATGATTAGAATCAAAAAAAAAAATGAAGAAAATACCTTTTTTTTCTTTCATTCTTCTTATCCGTTTCGCATAATACTTAATGTCAATATTTGAATATTTATGCTGCCAAATTCATGAAAACTTTGTGATTCATTTTTGGATGAGAATGGTAGAATTAAGATTATAAATGTACCGGAAGCGTTGCATTACTTTATAAAAAATAAAAAATAAATAAAATAAATATTTATAGGAAAGAAAAAACGAAAATATGCTGAACATAATGATTTATTCAAACATTTCTTCGCCAAAGTTTAAAACGAGAAATGTATAAGTACAAAACGAAATCTTTACATTTCCAATTTGAACCATTTTTATATATATTCATGTTAATAATTTATTTTTGCATAAAATTGAAAAACAACATTTAAAGGGAAAATGAAAATTTCTTATTCTTTTTTCTTTTTTTTTTTGAATTTTACAGCGTCTGGGAAGTGTACGTGGTGAAGATTTACCATATATATTTGGTTTACCGCTTGTACTTGGAATGCCAAATTTTGCCCAAAACTTTTCTCGACAAGATATGGGTGTTGCCGAAGCTGTTTTAAATTTTGTTACAAATTTTTGTAAAACTGGTGATCCAAATGAGGCTGGCCATCAGCAGGTAAGACATGACACAACTAACTTAGATCTTATTATCCATGTATTTATTTATTTATTCTAAACATTAATATGTTGTTGTTTTGTTTTATATTTGAGCACTTTATATAATACCATATACAAATCATAAAATGTATACAAATACCGAATATATTTATATTGCAATTGCAGATTGTAACATTTTCTGCTCGAATCTCACATTTTGAAATTTTTGTCTTTTATTCTTGATTTTTTTTTCTTTTCCTTCTCTGGGATTGTATTTTTTATTTTTTGTATTTTTGTTGATAGTTTACCAAAAAAGAAAAAATATATATACATATATATATATTATATATAAGTAAGTATATTGTAGACTTTATATTATTTCGTTTTATTTTCTTCAGGCAATGTTACATCCGGATTATGGTACAGCAAGAGAACGTACACGTTACCGGGGCATTACATGGGACACATACGAAACAACAACACAGCAATATTTGAGTATATGTAAGTTAACATCTAAATACTAAATAAAATTTTGAAAAATATTTAAGTCGTTTGACAACGAATGGATATTGCAACTAGTATTTATATATTAGATGTATAATGGCTGGATCATATGGCTGTTGCAATTTTTTACGATTAATGTCTCCTATAGGGTAAGACCATAATAATAAAAAGAGAAACAAACCACATATTTTTCATGAAATAAAATGTGTTATCCTCATAATCTTTAAACAAAATTTTCTACATTAACTTAACGTGTTAGAAATATAATTTAATGTTATTTGTTGCTAAAACATAGTGAGCAGATGACTGAATATCGCTTTAAGCAATGCCTCAGAGATTTTTTTTTCTTTCTACACAATAAATGTGTATTTAGAACCAAAGAATTATGTTTTTTTTTTTGTTGAATATTTGTTTTGTGATTAAAGAAAAATATGAACCATTTTAAATGCGCCATTTATCATTCGATTTTCCTGATATACCTTGCACTAATTAGCGTTGGCCGATAATTATTTCAAAATTTTCAAATTGGAAACTTTTGTTTAAGTTTCAGTAGTAAATTAGAAGTTAAAAGTTTCAGTTCTAATTGCTGAATTTTACCAGTTAGTTTAATTAATTAATATATAATTTCTTTATACTTACTTTCAACATATTTATTTCAGTTTAAAATTTCTATTGTGCCAAATATCCAAAATTCTTCAATTCTATATTCAAATTCAGACGACTATGTGATAATATTTACATTATTTTATCTGAGCGCTTTTTATGGTACGGGTGAAATGGTGAATGATGTTGTATATTTTCCACTGAACCGATCCCAGCTCTCTTCTACCAGATGCAAAAATATATTATTATAGAAAAAATCTATATATGCATGTATATATGAATATGTATATTGTATATGTATAACTTGTAGCGGTACCGAACTAATAAATATTTTCTTATATTTTTTGACACATTCACATGAAAAATTACGCATACGTAACAAAATATATTATATTCACCTTCTTTATCTGTTAAGTTATAACAAAGATATTTTACTGAAAATTGTTTCCGTCGTCACCTGTACGAAAAATATAAATTATTACATTCACTACATTATATTTTTTCGGGTACAATATTTATGCGATGGTGGGGTTTAGATGTACTATAATAATATAATGTTGTGTTTTGAAGTCGGTGAATTGTAGTAGAATCGAGGTTTACCATATATAAGCATATTGTATTCAAAATGATAAAATTGAATAGTTTACTTTTGTATTGTGGTTTTATAATAATTATACGTATACTGAATTTGAAATAATCACGCATCTATGTTTAATTTCGATATTAGACAATATTTTGTATAACTTAGCTTTACGGTTATAAAAAATAAGTAAAAAGCTATTTAATACATATTAGATATTTGAAGGAAATTTGTGATTCTTCAGATTACAAATATTTTATTATAATTTTTTTTTGCAAGCAATTAATACAAAATTATAAGTTTATAAGTTTTTAAGTAGTTATCGTTTCTCAAAGTTACCAAAACAATGATTTTGATTTTTTTTTTGCGGGTTCTGCGACTTTAGGAAGCTATAACTCAGTCAAAACATCTTGTGAATTAATGAATAATACTTTAACAGATAGGTAAAAAACCTACCCTAAAAAGCAAAACGTTTAAAAACAAATTTTTGAAAAGACATGTAAATACACAAAAGAGATAACGGGAGATAAGAACCTCCGACCCAGTTCGCCTCATTTTCCTTTAAAAATTTCACAAGTTTAAATATACATATTGCTAAAATAATAATGTAAGTTGCTGAAAAATTAAAATAATTGAATCTCACAATATATTAATATGATAAAAACAAAAAAAAAATTAATAAATAGAATTGAATTTACGGAATAACAAAATTATTTTCATTATTGATTAACAAAATGAATCAGAATTAGAAAGTAAATAAGTTGATAAATATTCTTGCAAATTTGAATGCATCTGCTCAGCATCACATCTAGCAAAAAGATCCAACAAAGGTTACGATCAACTTTCATTACAATGTATTTTCTGTACTGGAGCAACCTCTTTTTCTTGAACTGTTGGGATAAATAAACCAAATTAGCCATTAGCTGGAGTTCACATCGAACTTAATTTTTATGAGGAATACTTAAGCGGAAAATTTAGATATAAAACAACCCCATTTACTACTACTCTACATTACATTATAGTAGTATGTTGCTATAAAATGTCAACATAATAATAACACAATATTGTGGTCATTATCTATTTGAAGACAATAATACATCCGTTCTTTAACCCATTATCGTCTATTTTGAAACAGAAAGGTCTTCATTTTGAAATCGATTGTTTTCGTCTTTCTACTAGTTACCTTTTCACATAATTCGAATATTTATATTTACGTTACGCAACCACTATTTAAACCATTTCCTTTTAAACAGACCATAAAAAATGTTTCATATTTTATTATAATTCACAAAAAAATAATCTACTTTAAATACGCTCTTTCATAATGTCGTTAACTTGAAAAATTATTACGATGTCTTCTATTCTTCTTGTTTAAATACACATAAAAATATAGATATTATATCATTGCTTCCTGCTGCGCAACATTTAACAAATTCTAGACTATTTTCGATATTGCTTCATTTTTGAAAAAAAAATCAAGCAAGTTAAAATTATGCGCGCCATTCAGATAGAACAAGCAATCATGTTGATTTCAAATAAAAGGCTTTAGAGTTTTGATATTAAAATTAAAGCAAAAGGAAATGTTCTAATGCAGTGAGAACATTATTGCTTCTTTAGTGCACATATTATTATTATTTTTTTCTGTAGTCGTGTGCTTAATACATAAAGATAATTTGGTATACTATGGTTCTGGTAATAGTATTTGGTATATTTCAATAAAATATAGAAAGTTTGCAATGCTGATGATACTCTTACCTCGTATATAATAAAGATGTACCTACTTCAAATTTTTTAATATTTAAAATTTTTTGACAAAGGTTTTATGACCAATTTTTCACCGAATAAAAATTATAATTGGAAAATTCTCAACTGCTGGTCGACGCCATAAAATAAATAGCGATTGTAAAAATAATTTTTCATTTTTTTTTTTTTTGTAATTATTTGCATCAGAAATAAGGATTTTTTTTTTATCAAAGGGTAGTATAGTATCAAAAACAAAAACAGATGAAAAAAAATCTGAAAAGCATGAAATTGTATATAAATTTAGATGCATGTTAGAACGACTAGATTATTATATTTGAATTATATGCGCATGCAGTGGTAGTTATAAGATAATTTATTATTATTAATAAATATATAATGTATCACCCCATTTTCATTACTATAGTTAGTAATATTTTGCGATAAATCACAACGATGCGATTATAGGAAATTAGAAAGAGACTGATATATGCAAATTTAGTTCTAGTTAGTCGCGTGTCATTGATTGAACAAAAAAAAGTTACCAACTATATTAATGAAAGCGCGGTGTATGAAATTCTGTGTATTTTGATTATTACAATGAATAATTATTTTAATTTAATTGTAATGCCGAGAGCAGAGAGCTGGGCCGGTCGACCGAAAAAAATATTCGGTCATTACCATACCGACACATCTGGGAGCCAAGTTATAAGATGGTTGGCTTTGGAATGTTCAATAGAGTTAATATAGAGCTACTCAAGTGGAACAAGTTTGCTGAATATGCTAAAACAGTAGTTCATATAGTTCTGAAGCTATAGTTAATAGGCAGTTAGGGCAAATGGAGTGAACGTAAGCTTAGACGCTGGCGTGAACGTAGAAGCATAGTACAAGCATAGTACAAGTACACATAGTATGAAACCTCTTTGAATTTTGTATGTAAAAACCTTTGACTATATATACTATGGACTGCTAGCGAACTGTCATTTACATACAAATCACAAAATAAAATGTGTTGCCAAG
>JAABKK020003887.1:0-27690 GCA_011634745.2 Catotricha subobsoleta
GTACCATTATATAAAATGTAAAATAATGTATAAATAGAATAAAATAAGTAGCATTACTCTACAAATTTATTTATTGCGTATAAATTTGTGCTCTCTTTCATTCACACAAGTAAACTGTGAAAGTTAAGAGCTTTTTATTAATGTCTGTTGAAGGAGATTTGCTACAAAAATTAGATTTTAATTATGTACTAAAATATTTAAAAGATAGCAACATTTTATTGGAAAAGAAATTATCTTAAAGTATTAATGAAAAAAATAACAATGACTGATATGTATAATATATATGACATATATTTATTTTAATTTATATTCCAGAAGAACGTTCTCTTATTATTATTACTTATTACTAAATAATTTAATTTTGATATGAGGCCGCCAGATCAACTTTCTGGTGAGGCCGGTACCCTCTCAGTCCGCCACTGTCTGTTATATACAGGGTGTGTCCGAAAGTTTGGACTAAACTTACTGAAAATCATTTTCATTGCATTTCATTATATTTGTATACATATTTTTAATTTTTAAAGTCTAAACATAAAAGCCCCATGAAGCACATCAAATAAAAATTAATTTTTCCCACTGTGCTATTTATTCATTATTTTATTTTAAGAAAAATGCTACTCAGCAAAAAAAGAAAAAAAGAAAAAAACCTATCAAATACTAATTCATTCCTTTCGCACTTCCATATGGCGCCTTGGGTCGTCCGCCATTAAACTCAATATTATTGCTTTTCGGTGGTGACGGGCAAATTAATATTTAATAACAAATAATATAATAAAATAAAATTGATACCCAAGTATCTTTTTTCAAATATGAAAATGTTGGCCCTAAAAGCTACAACACTTGTATAGGTATTATTGATATTAATAATAAATATATAACATTATAAAGCCTAGGTACTTAGTATTTATTGCTATGTCAACAATTATAACCTAGCTAAAATTTTGATCATAAAATTTGGTGGTATTTAAACGCTTTACATTTATTATATTTTCAATGAAAATTTTCTAATTCCATTTCAATTAATTGATTTTTATTGCTGTTCCCCAATAATGCGTTGATGTATATCAATTTTCTAATATAAATATAATTATGATGTTATTTAGTTGGTAAGTAATCAGTAATACAACGTTTGCTTTCCAATACATATATAAATATAATAAAATACAAAATGTATAGAAAAATTGGTTGTACGTGTTTGATGATATATATATTTATTTATAGGAAAATATGTTATGAATAGGGAAAATTGGTGACAAAATAAAAGACCCAATTATTGAACGTTTTTATAAATGACTGTAGTAAATAAAATAAGATTAACAACAGAAATATTGTTTCACTGTAGTAAAGTTAATATTTAACTTAAACTTTATTATATAGAAAAAAGGAAATCTTTATTTCATGGAAGGTTAAACTAAATTGGCTAACACAAATCCCCCATAAATATATTGAAGTAAGGTAATTTTTTTTATTTTTAAGTCATAAGACTGATAAAAAAAGCAGCAAGTATTGCTTTATCCTATTGCAATTTATTAATACTACGTTGTATTGTATTAAGGCTTGGATTACATTTCTATAATAATTTTCTCTTTATTTGATAATATTACAGTATAAATCCTCTAAGTGGACCACTATCCGTCGCGGACAAATGATGGATCGGTTCACATAGAGATAATTTTATTAAAGGGGGAACCCTTGTGTTAAAATCTAAAAAAAAAATTGTAAAATAAAATCTCAAAATAATTGCCCTTTATTGACACCACTATTAAAAATATTTTGATGGTCCACTTAGAGGAGTTCTACTGTATTATGGTTTACTGATTTCTTTGTTAATAAATTTTGTTTGTACGAAATCTACAGCCATCTTGATCTTGTTAAATAGTGTCTCTAAATTATTTAAAGGAAAACTTGCTGATTGAATATCACTCTATAGTAAAGCAGTTCCATAATAAATAATAATGAATTCGGAATGTATTGCTTGTCTTTGGCAATTACCATTTATGAATATTCATTTATATCTACAAAACACGTAAGAAACTTAAAGAAAATTTTACAAAAGGTGAAATAAACTATAACTAAATAAATAAACTTCGAACAAGGATATGCTTTATTTTTGGTTTATTTCACAATAATTGGGTGGTATGCGACCTTACCAATTACCCCAATAAAATTTATGATTCGTAATAATAGACCGTCTCAGGTTAATTCTAAAGTCTAATAAATCGAAATTAAATTAAGTCACTTGTTGAGAAACAAAAATATAAATATCACAAAAATAAAGTAATTCACATGCCACAAATGTGGAACTCAAATTACGGAATCAACGCGCTTTTTGGTCTATTTTAATCACGTGAGTTCGCAATTTAAGACCGTAATTTGAGTCCCGATTTGGAACCATGTGAATGCAGCATAAAACGCGTGTAATTTATTCAAAATATAAAATGTGTTTGAATATTTTTGATAGACTTCACAAAATATTTTTTAATTGCCAATTTTCAATTGTAAGTTTCGGATTCGGTTTTTGCATGTATCTAACTTTAAAGTTAACAAATTTGTCATGACAACAATAGAAATGTGAACTCAATTGTATTATATAATTTTTGTCATGTGAAAGAAAATAGAATTTAAAATATAGAAAAAAGGAATGCTAAATTTTCATCTTACTTTAATTTGATATTCTTACAAAATATAATGAAAACCAATTATTCCTTTCAAAATAATACAGTTTCAATTATCTCGTCAAAAATTCTATGCTCAAATTCATTTAATACGCTACCAAACTTTATTATAATATTCTTTATTTATCTAAGGTTCGTAATTGCCTATGTTGGGTAAAAGGTAATAATTATATCAATATCAAACTCTATTACCAGCAATTACTGCCTTATCTCACTTTCATTATTCTATTCCACAACTAAATATCTGTAATTGGAAGGGCAAAGAATAACACATACAAAAAAAAAACCGTTAATCATAAATATCCTTGTGGTTATAATTATTTGATTAAATCGTTCTGTATGTTCGGCTGCCTAATAAGCTAATTGCTTGATGTCTTAATAAAATTATGATTCAAATATGATTATCTTATAATATTTATCGTTCCCTTTTTCGTTTTATTAACTCATGGCTCCAATCCGAATATAAGTAGGTATGTCATTATCTAACATCATAATAGTATTAAAGAAGCATTTTTCTTGCTGCTTTCGTATAAGCTTGTTTCCCTTCTTTATTTTTTTGCAATTTATCAAAAGTTTTACAATATTAGAATTTAAAATTACGAGGAATTTCTGAATTATTTTTTATTCAGATTTGTAGAAATTATAGGTATTTCAAATCAATTTGATTCATATAATGTGTAGTATGTAATTTGATGGGTAGGTATTTTCTTTTCTCTTCTCAAACCTGTCTCAGTAATACAAAACGATTCAACAAGATCGTTATTAAATTATTATACATTTGTATTAAAATGACATCTGAATTATTAATAAATTACAATAATAAATATTTAAATCACTCAAATTTAATAACTAATTAGAAATAATAAATGAACAAAATGCTAAGATGAGAAATAACAATACAAAGACTAATAACATTATAATTCTTATTCAATATTTGATTAGTTTTACTTTAATTATTTTAGTTACATATTTTCATAATTTGTACATTTTGTAATTTAAGTATTTATGTATTTATAGCTACTCAAGTCTCATTTAATATATGATATTTTATCATTTGCACAAACATTATTTTCGGTTAAGTATGGTGTTTGTGCGTACGCATCATGTACAAATGAGATATTATATAATAATAGCAAATTATGTGGCTATTATTTTGGTGGCATTATAATTAATATTAGAGCTGTTGCCATACTGATAAATGGATAATAATATTGTTTATCAAGAAAAAAAAAATACAATGCCTGTACGCATTTGAACATGCGGATTGGTTATACTTATTGATAATGAAATCGATTTTCTGATAATAATATTTTCATTTATTAATTTGCTTGCTAATAATACCTATTGTCAGGGACGCCGACTTTGCTATTTTGACAATGGTTAATTTTTTTGATGAAATAAAAGTTTTATTATGTTCATTAATATGTTAGAAGAAGGAAAACCAAAAGTTCACTCCTTCACCCATTTTTTTTAGATTGAAGTTCGCAAAACATGGAGTTTTTGGCTAAAAAACTCTTAAAAGCATAAAATAAGGCGAAAAACTCCATGTTTTGCGACCTTCAATCTCAAAAAAATGGGTGAATGAGTGAACTTTTGTTCCGTGCAATACATGGTTTTCCTTCTTCTAACAGATTAATGAGCATAATAAAACTTTTATTTCATCAAAAAAATTAACCGTTGTCAAAATAGCTAAGTCGGCGCCCCTGCCTATTGTTAATCGAAATACTAAGTAAATATGAAATTAAACTCACCCATTCAATAATAACAAATATGTGGGGGGGGGGAGTTTGATTTTATTAAATGGATGGATACACTCGATGCTGGGATGTATTATTTATTTTACATTTATGGAAATCATATTTTTATTATGTTTTAGAATGTATTTCCACTGATATGTTGGTGCTTAGTGGTTTCTGGTTGCGGCAAAAAATGAAAAAAAAATTAGAAGATAAATAGTATCTTTTCCAATATTTCTAAAATACGATTTGTATTTTCGCGGTTTATTTGTCTTAAAATATTATCTTTTTACACAACAAATACATAACAAAGACGCAAATATTTAATTTTGTCTCATCATAATTTTATTCAAGGAACGGGCTCTTTATAAAGTGCTTTAAATTAATGATTTCTTTTTTCGAATAAAATGATTATAAGACATCAGAAATGAATAGAACGAAAAACTTTATCTCTACAGCCACGCGATGATAAATCGAGGAAAAGAGAATCACAAAAATAATTTAACATTTCATATAATCCTTTAACAATATTATATACAATTTTTATTATAATTACCCGAATCTCAACCTGCAACTAATAGAAATTCATTTGTTTCAGTTACTTAGTTAGGAAGTTCTCTGATTATCAATTTATTTCTCATTCCTCTGAAGAATTTTTTTTTTTTTATTTTGATCACGCTTAAATTGTGATTGCCTCTTTGATGCTATTGGTCCCTTTTTACCTTTTCATTGTCCTTTTTATAGAAATTAATTTTATCTCATTAAGGAGATTACCTTTAATTGTGATTGTGATTATAGTGATTCCTTTTTGTCTATTTACTGGTAATAATGGGTATACGACATTCTAAATGATGGACAATTTGAACCTATACAATGCCATTCATTTATAAAATGATTAAATGTAAAGTGCAAAGACTGTGAAAAATAATTAACTTTAGATTTTTTTTAAATTTCTTTACTTTTTTTGTTCTTACAACTTTTCGATCGGCATAAACCGCAAAGGACTTTTTAATTTTTACTTTTCAAAAGTTAAGAAAACATTTTATGAAATATAGGTTTTTTTTCTAAAATTTTAATTAGCATTTATACAGAAAAATTAAAAAACAATGATGGAGAATATAATTTTTTTGGTTTCCTTTATATATTTTTTATTCAGTTATCAATATGGTGATAACCGATAGATAGTGCTTTTCATAAGATTTCAACATTTCTCAAAAAAAAAAAATAATAATAATAGTAATAATAATAATAATAATAATAATATTATAAGATTGACATCAAAAAGCTCTCTTCTTAAGCTTTAAATATATATAACACAAATAAATTTGCTCTGTTCTTTAGCTGTCGATTTAATTTGACATTATAATACGTTTCATAAGCATAAATTTTTATTCGATTTTATTCTTGCTGTCCATTCAATTTTCACTTTAAATTGACATATGGTGAGATCGATTTTTGTTTTGTGTTCCTATATATTTTATGTTATGGTCTTGACAAGTAAATTTCTTAGGAGGAAAACTGAACGTTCAATGTTAAGGTTTTAAATGTAATTTACTACATTAATGAAATTGCATATTTTAATTGTTTTAATAGAATATACAAATTTCTAATCCTCACCAGCCATTCCTGAAATTAAATTATATATGGCTTTAAGCTTTAAATGCCTAAGCTATGAAAAACTTTTTAGCACTTAATGAAATATTATCTTTTACAATCATATAAGCAATTGTTCGTATATAAATTTATCGACAATCATGTATATTTAAAATGAATTTTAATATAACGGTGAAATAAATATAAAACAATTTTCTCATTACAAAAATAATTATTTTTTACGTTGCTTAAATTTATTTGACTGAAATTCATCATATTATTATACAGATTTTTTTTTTAAAAATGTATGAGTCCTTGCTGCCGGCTGTTTCCATTATAAAAGTTGAAACTATTACTTACATAAAAATAAAAATAAAAAACGAGAAAAAAAAATCGATATGAATACGAATTGCGATAGGCATCTGAAACACATAAAAGATCTAGCATAAAACTAAAATCATATAAGAATGTTTAAGTTTATATAAAAATAAAATTCTTACGGTTTTCTATTCACCAACTGGCATATAAAATAAAAGAGGACAAGAAAACTATTAATGCAGAACCCTAATTGTGCACACATATCTACTAGGCTATTATATAGCCTACTTATAGCTACGTCTACTTATAGCACTTAAGATATTTTCGACAATGCGACCTTAAGGCCATAAAATAATAGCCTAGCGATAATATGCAAAAGGTACAAGTATCAGGAACAGGATGAAAACATTACACTGTTACTTAATAGCTTAATAAAAGTTTCTTTTGTAAATGTATTAAAATTTCGAGAGTTATATACCTAGAATTTTCAAGCTGAATGTTATGAAGTGTAACACATATTGAATAGCTATAATAGCTACAATCACTACATTATATATATGGCTTATAGGACATTAATGCAGTGACATAAAAGTATGCTAAAAACATAGTAACATTTTTTATTTATAATTTAATTTTTTTTCTTTTTACTTTGTTTTTGTTAAAATTTAAAATTCACAAACGATATATATACTTATATACACAATACACATATAGCGAATATAAAATGATTTAAAAATACATTCTGTTTTGTATTTGCTAAGGATTATCCAGATAATCCTAATATGTATTATATGTAATGGACATTTGGCGACGTTGATATAATTATTTCATTAAAAAATTCATAATAAGTTTAAAATATCACTATGTGTGTACTGTGTACGGAATATACGTCATTTACAAAGGACAGCAATTAACTATTAAATTTTTATTTAATGAATATGCTAGACACTGCTTTTAAAAAGCTATTTGTCATATTTTTTTTTATATTTTTTTATTTTTGTTAGAGGTTGTTTAATGATTAATTGTGAGTGTAAATTGTACATTTCCAATTAATCACATATCTGTACCAAAAAAAAAGAAGAAAATCACCTGCCTCCTGCTTATACACACCATTTAAATGAACTTTGAAATTTTTGGGGAATAAAAAAAAAAAAAAAATAATAAATAAAATGAATTGAAAATTTTAAACGGTGTATGAGTAATGAAGATTACATGCACCATATGATTTAATATTCAATTATTTATTAATTATCTTGTTTATTAAAAGATTTAATTAAATCTTAAAGATTTTCAGAATTAGTATAGTTACGTGACATTCATAATCTTATTTATGCTGACTTTTTAATTCAATAACATTATATATTATGTCATGTCACACTAGATAGGATTTTTTTTATTTAGCGAGTAGTGTTTGGGACACATCACTTAAAGATCATTTGAATAATCCAAATTTTCAGTTATTTCTCGTAATCTATGGGCGCCTGATGTCTAAAAAAGGAAAAAAAAATGTTGCCTACATGTAACGCTACAATATATAATCTACATACACATAGGACACATGTTTTCTTGAAGAAAAGTGTCGAAAATTCTGAAAATAAGCCAAAAAGATCAACAAATGATCTTTTTTCAAAAAATCACATATTTTCATGATTTTCGACAATTTTCTTCAATAAAACATGTGTTTCTATATGTAGGTGATCTATATTTCATATTAAATTATTTAATTTTTCAAAGTTGTGCCCGATATCTGGCGGTCGCATACTTTTTTGTACTCTGAGATGATGATTTTTAAAAAATGGTGATATTTTCTTTAGATGTAGATGGAGCGCAATGAACTCTGATTCTAATAATAAAATAAATTCTTATTGTGATTATTTTTAAATCTCAGAGGTATTTAACAACTCTATAAAGGCCAGTTCCATCAGAGCATTTAAAGCTACTATTTTGTCATTAAATTAAAAAAAAAAACATTAATTCTATTATAATTGTAGGTCTCGATACACTTTAAATTTACCGACAAAATGTTTCCCTTAAGGTCCTGTGCAGTTGAGATATTCAATAAAGAAAGTCTGTGACTGAGATTACTGAAATGTAACCCTTCATTTGAGTTAGTTGTTTTCAAAATTAAAATACTCTGAAAGTATAAACGTTTGATGACTTAATTATTTTAATTTTAAAACAGATGAGTCTAGCTCTAAATATCGCTTAAGAATGAATGATCATTTTCAAATAAAGTTATCAATAATTATGCATAAGAATTATTTGCTTGTGTTGTATTGCTTGAATTAATAGTCTTTTAGTTATTTGTTTATTTAATACTTTATTGTTGCCATATATTCGAACATTTTATGTTCATCATCAGGGCAATGATCTGAAATATTGTTGTTTATAAATCTAAATTAATAAATTAATTAACTAAATTAATAATAATTAAATTACTTTCTTACGGAATTGTTGAATTGTTAGAAATGTTAAAACTATTGACTTTTGTATGGTTAGAATTATTAATATTATTCTTATTCGAATGAAGTCGGTGTCGCTTATTCGAATTGAGATCGTGTTGCTTCAACAATAAACAAAGAACTAAAAGACTATTATTTCAAGCAATATAACACAAGCAAATAATTAAATAACATAGTCAGCAATACAAAACTCAAAACATAATATGAATAAGAATTTACAAATATTATATAATAGTGAACGTTTTGGAAAGTATAATTTTGACTTTTTTCAAAAAAGGTTGACATTTTAATGAAATTAGCCTAAAGTTATTTCTATAAAATCATGTGAAGAAAAATTAGTTTTTTATAATAAATTAATTACAATTTGAGTATTGCGTCTGATTATTGAAACATCTGGATCCTTAAATGATGTTCCATTTTCCTATAAAACCGTAAACAATATTAAATAACTTTTTCAAATAAACCAAAAAAATGTACGTTTTCAAATAAAATAATGCCTTTTTAAAAAAAAAAAATTATAAATATTTATTTGTTTTAATTTATTATACCCTATAATTAGTTATACATCCTTTGATTAAATCATTAATCATTATTTTTACTTGCTGTTATGTAAAATAAATTATTAATAACCATATTCTAAATCAAAAAATCAATTAATATCAAAAAAAATCAACAAAGATCAAATAAATCTGTTTTTTTTTTAAATCATAATTTATTCCCACCTTGCCTGTCATATAGTGCTGTAACACGTCATAGTGCTTGGGGAATAATTGTAAAACTTGTAGAATAATAATTTTGATAAAAATAGGGCCCTGCAGGCTAATTCCCTAACGTTTTAAGATAAATGATAAAAATTTCTAATTGCAATAATTTCTAAACGGTGGATCGTACATATACGATTTCTACAAGAAAAAGTTTTGCTTCAAGTATAAGTAGAGGTTGCCCTTACATATTTTTTGAGTACTATCAACCGTTAGACATTATTGCGATTAGAATTTTTTATCATTTATCTTAGAACGTTAGGGATTGAATTTAGACCACAAATTAAGCTACACTGATAACATTGTTAAGGTAAAAGAAAAAATCAATAAATCTATGAGGGCGATGAATCTGATGATGGCAAGCAAATTCAAACTTTCGATCAACAATGAATTAGTAAACTAACAGTAATATCTCACTTAAATTATTTACAAATCATTTACGATAAATTCTTAAAAACTAATTACAACCTCCCATGGAGACACCCTACTTTCAATTTCATCTCATCTGCCAATATACTCAAAACTGAAAATTAGAATTATATTAACCATATTATTTCAGCTCATATCAATAGAAGTCGATAGGTACTTGGTTTATGAAATGATAGGAAGGAGAACAATACTTGGAAGTACAACACAAAGACTAGGCTCATTAAATAAAAAAAATGTTATAATTGGTATTTGTTCCTATCCAATTAAATAAATCAAAAAAAATAATTTAACTGGAATTTATAAAACGAGTCTATAGAGAGTGTAAGATTATTATTTAAATAAAGACAGAGAAAATTGGGTTGAAAAACCTAAAGGTGAAAATACAGAAATTGGTTTTAATGTAACTAAATTGTTTACAAGAACCTTTGATGGAAAATAAACAAATAAAAAAAGAAATAATAAAAATAAAAGACGTGAATATCAAATAAAAGTTATTAATAATTTGTCTATAGAAATTATGAATAACATAAATATTATCTCTGTGTTAGATACAAAGTTAAACAACTGCGCAACTTTTGTTTTGAGCAAACATACATTTAAATACCAAGTGAAATATTGTTTTATCTAAAAAGAGTTTCTCAAAAATATAAAATGTTTAATTAAAATTTATACCTTTGATATTTATTTATATTATCTAATTCTATGAATTAATATACCGTATTTACATTTGATCGTCGTCAAGACGTTAAGATTATTTAAAATTTATTTGATTTGATGCCTTTTCATCTTTTCCATTTTATTTGTAAATAAACCTCTTTAAACATTTTACTTTTTTCACGCAATATTGTCATTAATGTTTTAACCTTGAGTTTTACATTTATATTTTCAATTATAGCAAAATTGGATGGTGTTAAAACGTATATGAGAATGCGAAGAGTGCCCAATCACCTTCAAGTAAAAGTCATAAAGTGGTTTGACTATTTGTGGTTAACACAAAAATGTTCCGACGAAGAGAGAGCTGTATCGTGTCTTCCCGATAAATTAAAGGTATACAGATACAATTTATATTGATTTTTATCATTTAAATGAAAAACAGAAAGAAAAAAAAAGAAGCAAACAAACAACAAATCTGTTGATCTAATTTATAAAAGAAATTATTTGTAGATTTGATCATAATCTTATAAATTTGTATTACATAATATAAATGTAAAGTTTAAAGTGTGCAAATATTTTCCAATTGCAACAATTTAACTTAATTTTATAAATTGTATTTACAAATGAAGGCTATAAAAATAATAAAAAAAAGAAGAAAAATCTAGAAAATGTTATATGCTGTATATACAAACCGGCAGACTTATACTTAGAATTTGTACATCATTTGTAGCTTATACGATTTATTTTTATTATTTTCCTTGTTTTCATGCTTATTTTTTTGTATTTTATTTTCATTTTAACTTCAGGCTGAAATAGCTATAAACGTCCATTTAGATACACTGAAACGAGTAGAAATTTTCCAAAATACCGAAGCTGGTTTTCTTTGTGAATTGGTGCTACGATTACGGCCCGTATTATTTTCACCTGGAGATTATATTTGTAGAAAAGGTAATAAAATTGTTGTTTTTTTTTATATTCGTTTTCAGTTGAAATTGTTACATTTCTAATTCAAGTAAAACGAATCATATTAATTAACATTAACATTGACTAAAGTGATGTACGAAATAAATTCACAAACTGAAATTTTAAATATTGCAATTTTTTTTTCTTTTTTAAGTCACATTACGTAATAATCGTAAAAAACACTAAAATTTATTCTGAAAGTCTCCCTGCTTTAAAAATTTTTGCAAATGTGCTTTATTTAACAAGATTTTCGTAATTAATTTCTATATAATTACAAATTATATAGAAAATTTTCATCTATGAAATTTTTCTATCCGTTTTTAATTTCATTATTCCGCAATGTGACTAAAACTAAGATCTATTACACACGATGGCTAATTATGTGCATAATCTTGTACAAGTTATATCTCTTAACTATTCGTATCCACTTAAATGAAAGAGTAAGACATTCCACTTAAACGAGTTTATGCGCATAAATTATGTCGTAATGTGTGTAATAAGTCTAAAAAAGCTCAAATCAAATAACAAAAGTCTATCCAAAAACGATATTCAAATATTCGAAATTGAAAAGAAAGGCATCATTTACTTACTCACTGTTTTATTTTTAAATTGAAAATATAGGTGAAGTTGGAAAAGAAATGTACATAGTGAATCGAGGTCGGTTACAGGTAGTTGCTGATAATGGTAAAACAGTGATGGCATCATTAAAAGCAGGTTGTTACTTTGGTGAAATTAGTATTCTCAATATGGGAACTGCAGGTAAAGAACTTGGTAAATATCACAGCCCAGGCCGAGTAAATATAAAAAAAAAAAAAAAGAAATGAAAAGAGAGAATCAATTTTTGGCAGTATAAACGTAAAACTATCTCTATATAATATTTTTGTTGTCGGTGTGCAACTGCTACCCTCTTCTATGAAAATTATATTACACGTTTCTGTTATATTGAGTAAATATTTAAACAAAACACCGTACCAAAAATGAAAAAGTGAGCTTTTTAACCGAAAAATCCGCAAAGCAAAGAGAAAAAAAACAAAGAAGAAATAATAAAAAAAAAGATAAGAAAAAATAAAACAAGAAGAGGAAAATTAGAATGTAACGAAAAATTGGATCAAATTCTATATTCTGAAATTTTTATAGTAGACGTTTTTATATTGATTTTACTTTATATTTCATTGCCCTGTTATTTTATATATATATAATATCTTTCGTTTTCTTGTGTACCCCCCGTATATAAACTCACACCCAAATATAATAACAATAACCAATATAATAAAATACACATAATTTTGCAGTCTTGTCTGGTAAAAGAATGTACGCTTTTGCTTGGCGATACATCAGCATTGAGCATTTTATAACCCAACCATAATACTTATAATACTTATATTTATATATTTTGATTGTAATGCAATGATTATTCGTTTTTTTCCGTCTGTTCTTTTATTTTTTATTTGTTTTTTTTCTTTTGTATTTATTTCTTTATTTTTATTATAAAATATATAGTGAGACGTTCAGATTGTTATAACTAACTAGATAACCATATAAACATAATTTTTTTTTTTTATTTTCGCATAACTACAAATCGTATAATTTATGTGCGCACTAGCAAAATATTATTAAATTTAATTGAAATTTAATTAACTTAAGAGATGTTTTTATTTTTCCATTTCATCACATCTTATACTATATCTTATTCTGTGTTTTATTCTTATTTCAATTTTTTTATTTTTTGCTTTCATTCTTCTCTTTACTATTTATAACTTGACTCACATATAAATTATTCTATTTATTTTTAATTCATATTCTGAAAAGGAAATTTGAACATAATTCTGATGTTTAGCCGTCGCATCGTATTCGATTAAATAGATTATGTAATTAAAACTTATAAATTAATTTGCGGACTTATAGCATTGCAATAGTTAATTTATACACATAAAGATATATTTATCATTTTATCTTGACGCTGTTGTAAAATATATAAATTATGTAACAAACTCAATATCATATAATTGGACGAATACTATTGCTAACTAAGGATATAGACTCAAGTCAATTTAATTATTTCTCCTTGTAAGCATGTTTATTAAAAGTTATTTATAGAACTTCTGAGATAATTATTATTTTATTACTATACTTATAAATGTAATTATTATATCAATCTGAACGTGCCATATCTATTTTATTTATTATTCAGGTATACCTAAAATAACTTTATTAAATTAATTTTAATTTTAATAGATAAAAAAAAAAAAATATAATAATAACGAAAATTATTGTAGATTATTGATATCAATGCTGGCTTTATTTCTTATTTTGATCCCTTTTGACATATTATTAAAAGTAGTATCCATTCTATCGCTATTTCATCTACAAATGATTAGAGAGTGTTTTTAATGTTTATGTACTCTTTGTATTTTTAAATTTAGTTTGAATACTTTTTAAATTGTAAAGTTCAATGGGTTTAATTTTTAATTGAAATTGTTTTTGAAACTAATGATCATTTCAACTATACATATTCAGACATTACATAATTAGTTAATGTAATTAAGAATGGATTGCATTTGAAAACTTTAGATATAAAAAACATTTATATATTGAACTAAAGGCTTATTTTTTACATGGAAATAATTATTATAGCAAAACTATAAAATCAAATATAATTTTACAATCACAATTTATACAACACTCAGAAACGTAGTTTTTTTTAATTTTATATTCACATTTCGATTTATAAATTATAGCAGATATATTTGGGGTGAAAGTATCTGGAAATATTAATTTTGTCGGAGATAATAATAGTCAAAGATTAACTGAATATAGAAATTATATTCTATTTATAAGCGTTATGGAATTTATACTTTGGACAATATTTGTCTTTCTGTTGTATTTCTCTAGTGGAATTTAGGTATACTTTTTGTATACCGTGGAAGGTAGTTTTTGGAACAAATTGTTTACCTATTGTATACCTACACCTTTCAAGGTATACTTTTTATATAACTGTACCTTCAAAGGTATACTTTTTTGAAAAATATAAATTATATGATATACTTTATATACTTTGTAAAGTATATGAAGTATGTATATCATATAAAGTATTTTTTGCAAAAAAGAATACACTTGTACCAAAAACGACCTTCCATGGTATACAAAAAGTATACCCAAATTTACCACTAGGGTTCAATCAAAAACTCATAACATTTATTGAATTTTGAAATGCAGAATAGTTTATGGAATTTATTATAACTCTAAAACACAATACTATAATTATTTACATCAAATTTATAGTAAAATGCGAGCAAATTTACCTGCAACCAAGGTTTAATTGATGTATATCAACTGTTATACAGATGTCAAATGTTATTTTGGTATTTGATATAAACAAATGAGAAAAAATGTAGATAATTTTTATTTATATTTATTTCACTATTACTTATTTTTACACATTTTTGGTCCTAAACTCTTAACTAACTAATGGAGTGAATTCTAATTTGTTTACTTATTTGGATTTTACGATTCATCATAAAAAAAACCGAAAAAATATTTTTTTTTTTTAGAAAAACACATATTTTTTTATATTTTAGTTAGGTAAAGCTAAAGACATGATTTTTTTTTGTCTTTACAGTTTTTCGAAATGTCGCCTATTATTTCACATAACAAATTACACTTCGGGAATTTATACGTATATTCGGCCAGCTTGTTTAAAGTCAATTTGCAAAAAAAAAGCCATTTAAAATAATTAAAAGTCGTAAAAGAGGTCTTACCTTCTTTACAGATACATTAAAAAATATTTTTTAAGTACTTGTGCGAAAACATAATATTTTTTTTTTTTGATACAAAACAAATATATTTGATATTTTCGCAACATATTATGATATTTTTGAACCCTGCCAGCAACATCAAAAAACTGTAAACCCATTTAAAAAAGAAAACAAAAGAAAGAAAAGAACTTATAAAAACAAACTTTTTCTTTTGGATCAACTATTTCATATAAAATTAGACTACTTATTAAAGAAAAAGAAAACAACAATAATTTAAATACTCTTAAATCCGTGTGCACCACATATATCTGCTATCCAATTAGAAAAAAAAAAATTTAAGATAGTTAAAAAAAATTATTAGAAAAGTCCAAATAACTAATCAAAAATTATCCACTTACTCCCCGTAGAAAATAGTTTTAAATCTTATCATAAAAGGTGTTTATGAAGCTATATATGTACCTGCTCTGTACCCTGCGTATTATTTATTTTATGTATGCATCAAGAATGTACGTATCTAAAACTTTCTCTTAAATTATAAAACAATTTTCTCTCCTCTAATTTTATTTTGAAACTTTTACCCCAAACGCACACACTCACACATCTACCATACACACACTCCACATAAAAGCCACTGTTAAATTTCATTTAACCTTTATCTTATATTATAAACAACTATATAATAATACTATATACAACCAACAATATACCACTATATTTTAACAACATTTATTCTTCTTTTGTTTAATATATATATATATACATATATATTATATGTATATATTTTTTTATTCAATTCCAAAATTGTAGCACAATGCACACTGTACACACCTAAAATAATATTAATACCAATTACATTTTTTTAAATAAATAAAAAAAAAAAAAAATGAATTGTACTTTTCTTTCTTCCTTATTCCGCAGTTATATTGCTTTGCCTGGCGCCGTAACTTAATTTACCTTTCCATTTTTTATATATACATATATATTTATTTACCTTCTCTATAACATATACCTAGCATAATTTAAGAAATAACCAAAAAAAAAGAACAACCCAGCTTGTTTAACAACTAAATTTTTTCAAACTTTTTTTTCTGATTTAATTGAACATACCTACCTACAATTTTAAGCAACAATAAAAAAAAAATATTATAAACATTGCATGAAATTTTGTTTTCTTTTTTTTCTAATTTCATTAAATACTTATATAGTTGTTTGCATTTACTCGATAGATTTTATACATTTTTCTAACTATTTTTTTTTAAAGTGTTTTAATAAATGTTCTTCCTAATTATTTCTCTAACAAAATACTGACATTTTTATAAATTATCAGTCGTGTTAATTATAAATGTGCTAATTTTTTTTGATCATAAAAAAAAGTTGTCACAAGAACTGTATAGCTACCAAAACTATACATTAAATATACAATTCAAATTTGCTAAAAATTTCTAATGTCGGTTTTAATGAGTTTTTATGAATCCCGTAAATATTTTTTTATTGTTGTAATTTTCCCCAAAACGCTATTAAAATAAAAAAGAAATAGAAAAATTTAGTTTGTTTTTTTTTTTGGTATTGTCAAATTTTATTTGAAAATGATATCAAGAATATTATTTCACTTAGCATAAAACTATTACGTTTTATACTTGTATTTGTTTTCTTATATTTTGTTATGTTTTTCTTCTTTTTTTTTGTATAAAAACAAAAACTAAACTATAGGTAATAGGCGAACGGCAAGTGTTCGCTCTGTGGGTTATAGTGACCTCTTTGTGTTAAGTAAAAAGGATATGTGGGACGTTTTAAAGGAATATCCAGCGGCTAGAGTACGATTGGAAGCAATTGCTGTAAAACGATTGGAAAAATATAAGAAAGCACCATTAGAGAAAGGTATGTACGAATAAACTGCATATTATTTATTTCTTTTATTTCTATTTCTATTTTTATTACATATAAAATGTAGGTTAGGTTATACCTCGTAAATATAAGTAAGTAATATACAAAAAAAAAAGAAGATAAAAATGTGTATTGTGTATATTCCATTTGAACACAAAATTACATTAGTAAGTACATGAAATACGTCCAGCTCAGTAAAGAATTTATAACACCTCTTCTTTGCACACTTTTAATGAAAATAAAAAAAAAAAAAAAATTAAAATTAGGAAACACAAAGAAAAATAAATATAGAAGCGTAGAATATATGTTGGTATATAATATATATAACTTTAGTCTAACGATTAATCTTTCAAAGGTGTGCGTACCTTATTATATATTTTAGTTATAGCGTATGGTAAAAGTTTTGGTGCTTTTGTTTTTTAAGGGATTATATTGCTCGTAAACTTTGATCAAAAAGTTATCTGTTCATTTGTTTCATTACATTGAGACGATTTTAGTTTTTTTTTGCAAGCTAATTAATTATCCGTTATTTTTTTCAATAAAGAATAAATGGAGAATAGTTATTTAGAAGTTATAGAAAGTTGTGAGTGGATTAAAGTGTACATTTTTACAATATTTCATATACAGATTTTAAAATATGTTTCTGTGCATTATTTATTGTATTTTTATTTTTATATAATATGAATTAGCAGAGTTAACATTAGAAATAGACAATAGATATTTAGCGTGCTTCAACAAATTTTCAGTTTATCTATATAATTATAATTTATTTTAATGTTAGTAAAGCTGTGCCCACTCAGATAATTGTAAAAACTAGCAAACCATTTTTCCATTGTGTAGAATACAAGAAAAATAAATAAAATATATTTGACCTGTAGTTTTAATGTCATGTTTATCCGATTGCTCTGTGAAATTCTCATTCCTTTGCATCAATCAGCATCGATTCAGTTTCTAAATGTATTAAAGTTTACATGCATGGTTGTTCGTCAAAAACTATTTAAAACCAAACAAAAACTTTTTGTCCACCTAATTTCGGCATTTCAGTAAATATTTATTTTTAGTAAAAATATTAATTGTTTTCTAAGATAATTTCCCATTAACTCCATTTGCTTATAATTGATAGTATTATTTCACCAGTAATGTGTAAATCTTTGATCGACCCCAGAAAAAAGTGTTTTTGTAAGTATTTCAAAAACTTACAAATCTATTTTGTTTCGTTTCGTTCCAACGCATGTATGTATAATTAAACACATTTATTTAATATTTATTAATATTACGTAATTTTTAGTGTCAATCATTCCATTAGTATTAAATAAATATCATTCCCTTTTAATCAAATGATATTGTCGTCAATTTTAATTTAATTTCAATCATCTATATTTCTGTTGAATGCATATCCAACAACCCATTGTTTATTTATAAATTGGATGTGGTGATATTCCAAACCATTGTCTTATTTCAGTTGCAATGGGACGGTGTCAATCAACACCCGGTCTAGTTGAAACAAAAGGTCGAACCTCAGTTGAAGAAATGTGGCTTTGTCATTCAGCATCCCAGCCACCACCCTATAATCAACAATCTTTAATAAGGTACATTTGTCTCGTAAATTTGCTTGCATTATGTTCTTTTCAAAAAATTAATTGCACGAAATTTTTGTTTTATTTATTTACTTATTTTTTTTTTGTTTTTATTGAAATTTTCCTATTATTTTACAGTCGTGCTCCAAGCCCTCGATCGACAAGAGGCGATCACATTTCTGAACGACATAAAGTAACAGATTCCCCGGGTTCAATAAGTCCTAGTGTTCATAGTTCTGACGAACGACCACGCAGTAGAGCTACATCTCATCAATCTCGACCACAATCACAGCCAAGTCGAACAGGTTTACTTCATAATTTATTCAAATCATTATAATTTATTGAATTCTGATTATGTATTTTTTCAATCTCTCTTTTTCTCAATCTCATTTAACTCTCACGCTCCTGCTATAACCACAACCACGAGTATAAAAGTATAATAACATTTTCAATATTTCAGCGGGACACCCTTGTGAATCTTTAACACGTTTAGAATCATCGGGTGCAACACCACTACTTGGTTCACATGAAGCCTTAGAAGATGAAATAAAACGTTTACGTGAACGTTTACATACCGTAGAAAATGAAAATGTGGCACTAAATTCAAAATTATCACAACAACAATGGGAATTAGAAAATCGTTTGGCTGATATTGAGATGCAATTATGTGGTGCATCATCAGCATCTAGTATTGATCAAGAACATGAAGCCGAAGATGTTGAACGTAATCGAGAAAGTATTATTTAACACGGAAGCGAGCTGCCCACACCAACCCAAACATCCTCAACATCATCTACTAAAGTACCGGTCTCCTATCCTTATGTAAACTGTTTGTCATGACCAAAAGAGACCATTACACTAAACGAGGGCAGCATTTAAACCCTTATCAAATAAAAAAAAGAGCAAAATTAAGAGAAAATAACAAAAAAAGTTGTTTTTGTAAATATAGATAACTATTATAACTAAACATGTGTATTTGTGGTGTGCGTACAATTATACATAATATTATGTCCACGATAACAAATACAATTTCATTATATACTAATTAGTTAGATAGTATGAGCGTATGATATAAAATAATAATAATAATAATAATAATAAAAATAATAATAATAATATATTAATAATAATAATAATATGAGAAGGAAATAGAAGAAGATTAAAAGTACTTCAGCATTTGTTTTAAACCTAATAGATAAAATTATATAAATCGCATTTTAAAATCATTTTTTTATAAATTTAATAAATAATTCATTGGATTTGACAACAAATATTATACTTACACCAATATCTTACAAACCAAGTTTATTTATTATAATATAAAATAGAAAAAGTTAGGTTTATTACATGAATTAAATAAAGGAAGTTTTCTTTTTAAGAAAAATCGATTATATTGAACAGTTTTATATGTAAAAAATCAATTATCGGTAATATTTTATCATAAATGAAGGAAAATTTATTGTTGATCGTATTTCTGGTCGAAAACGTTTTACGTAAATTTTAATAATAGTTCAGAGTAGTTTTCATCAGTTTAGTTGAATACCACGAGAAGAGAAAACCGCCAATAATATTTATTTACCTGAAACAAAATTAATTAATTATCAACCATTGTTTGGATAGTACTAAAATGTCTTATCCATATTTTATAGTTAAGAAAATTGCAAATAGTTATATTGATGCGGTTAATTAATTTGAAAATTTCTGAAAAACTTTAAATACTTTTCCATGATAAATTCTAAAATCGATATAATCTCTCTTTATATCTCTCTCTCTCTCTCTCTTTTTCGTGCAAACCATAAGGTGAAATTTAATCAAAACCATTAGGGGTTTGTATAAATAATGTACAACTTAAAATTATAATAAAACTAATATTAATTATTAATGTAAATAAAATGATATATTAAATAAACTTTACTACAAAAAAAGAAAAAATAGATAACAATTCATAGACAATGAAATTATGAGCTGAACTTCGAACTAGTTAAACCGTTAAATATTTAATAGGCTTTTATCAAATCATAACTATTTTATTTTTAAATAATAATAATAAAATCGTTTCATTTTCTTATGATATGTATTATAATAGAATTGTTTTTAAAAGAGAAAAGAAAAAAAGAAATTGAGAAGAAACGAGAATATGTATAATTATATATAACTATATAATATATATGTAAAATAGAAAAAAAAACTTTTTAATATAAAACACTAAAATTGTTATTAGGAAAGATGAAAGCGTGTATTGCAATAATATTTGATATTTTTATTTTACGCTTGTGAATAGTCGACGAAAGCGATATTGGAAATTATCTGAATCATCACTTAAGACAGCAAGTAATTTTTATTAATATTTGATTGAAGAAATTATATGTGACTATTTCAGTGAAGTCAATTTGTTTTTCTATGGAAGTTATTCCACTACCTATTGAGAATTATCATGAACAAAATATAATACACATAAACTCAATATATTTCTTGGAGCAAATTTTCATTTTTTTGTAATTTATTTCATAAATCTTATAAATAAATTCTAATTTGGTTATTAATTATTGGCACCTCTATTGATTTCTTAACATATAAACATATTATTGCAATACCACTAAATCTGCCTAATAAATAAAACAACGCATATACAAAACCGGAACAACAAATTATGAAATAATATATAAAATATAAACGAATAATTTGGTTTCTTATTAGAAATAAATGGTTTTTGTTAATAATCTCAAATAAACACAAAATAACACATAATTAATATATTTCTCTCATGAAAGTAGATAGATGAATTATTAATTATTATGGTTATTAATTACATCAGTTTTTATTCAATAATATTTGCTTTATAAAAAACATTTTAGCACTAAAAATATTTGTAATTAATAATAAATAAATAGATAATATAAATCCCAAGTATTTAAATTTTAAAATTGTATAACAAATATTTATATAAAAACAAAGAAGAATAAATCTGACTTATTTAAAAGGGTTTAACTTTATTTAAAAAAAAAAATCTAATACGACGAAGAGGACATATAATGATCCAAATAGAAAATGCATAAACTAATTATAATCTTAAGAAAATTCATGAATTTCTTCTTGTTTTTTTTTTCAGTAAGAAAGTATGCAAAATAATTAAGCTTTATAAAAACTTAAAAAAAATAAAATTAAATTAATGAATAATAAAATGAAATAAAAACTCATAATAATTATGCGGTTTTCAAAAATTTTAATTTTTCATAATAAAAAACGAGAAAAAAAAAGAAATTGAAAGAATGATTCTTAAATATTAATAAATGTAACGTTGTGCCAAAACACTACAGCCCTCTCTAGAATTAATATTATAGAAAAAAAAACCACAACATTAAAATATTCGGTTAATACGTTGTCGACACACTTTACTTACTTTCTTTCATATTATATCCAAACTAAAAACATGAATTTAAGTTAATTTAAATGATATCATGATTTGCGTTTATAAGTTTTCAAAATTGAAATAGTTTATAGAATTTTGGACAAATTAAAACGATTTCTGGTTTGATAATTATAATAATTTTTTTTCACATTTTTTAACATATATTAATTGCGAGACAATGCGCGCGACGAATATTTTTTTCGTTTATTTAATTTAATTACATTTTATATAGAATTAAGCATTTATATAATCACAGCAAAAATATAGCTTTATATAAAATAAACTATTTTGCTTTTCCATGTATTGCATTAAGTTTGGTGCCATTTAAAATAGTAAAAAATAAGTGGGCAATTAATGAATGGCAATGTCATTTAATTTAATGTTTATTATACTGATTGAACAAAATACATTTACAAATCTATTTCCTTGCATACAGTGAAGAACATGGACTGATTTCAAATAAATACAATTTCTTAATATAAAAATTCTTTCGATATATGAATATAATACTATAATTAATTAGTAAGTAATTTATCAGTTCATTCTATGTGAGTACTGTCAATGGTCTGCTATGTATAATTAACATGTATGCTATTTTTGTGAATTTTAACTGAATGATCTCTTTTCAAGTTTACTTACTAGCTTTAGATATTTGCCTTTTTAAATATTTAATGTACTGTAACTATATTATTATGAAATCAATACTTTTTTTTGTTCTTTTATTGACTTTTAATTCAGTTTTATCGTGTTATTATATTTGTTGCATTTTTCATATATAATGTATTTTAAATTCATTCGTATTTATTAAATATAAATGTTATTTATTATTTAATTAATTATATTGCCAGTGCAAAATATCAAAATGGCATTAATATTTATTTGAAATATTCAATTGGTTTGCTTTTAAACAGTATTATTATTAAAATTTTAATTATTAAATTATTTTTATTTAACTATAAAATATTTGATATCTATTTATACGATTGTGTAATTTTTTCGGAAAATATTATATAATATATTAAAAAACTATTATTCCACTCAGAGTGCAATTGGTATGTTATCTCAAGTTCTCTATCCAAATACTTATATATGAACTTAATAGAAATTTGTTCTACTCGTATAATTTCAACTTTATCTATTTTTTATTTTATTTTTTTTTTATTCTCGATATTAGAATTTTTAAAGGAAAACTTTAACATTTAATGTTTTAATTTATGTGAATTATTTCAAAATAATTTCTTTACTTGATATATGGATATATATTATTTTTTAATTGAAGCAATAATCTAGTAAAATTCTTTAATTTATTTATCCTGGAATATTTAAATTAGTCCTTCTGTTTTCGTTTAGATTTGATTTGAACTAGAGTTGCTAAATAATATTACCAGAAATACAAAAATTCAAATAAAAAATAAATAATATCATTCTATTATAAATTACTTATTAATTTATTGGATTCGTTTGGAAAGTCTTGTTTACTGCATAATATTTAATTGCAACAGCAAAGTATGACGAGTTTAGTAATAAGCATTTATTTCCGAAATCAATTTCAAAATGATAATATGATAGAAATTATTGTTTATAATTATAATCGTTGCGATAAAATTGGTATTGTTTTGTTTCATTATTTATTATTGAAAATACAGAAATGAAAAAAAAAAAATTCCTATTAACAAAATTGATTTTTAATAACCATACGGTTTTATACTAATGGTTTTTCTCGAAACATCTTATAGTAAGTGAAAATTAGAGGAATATCCAATTGTGCTCTACTGTTTAATAGTCAAAAATTCAATTTATTAATATATTGAACATAATTATTATGTAATTGATATTTAAATAGTAAAAAATAAAATTAAAATTTGTAAAAACAATTTAAGAAATGAATTTTTAAACACAACCTAAAAAGTATAAAATATATATATAAAAAAAAAATACTCCATTATATCTAAATTTAATAACTATTCATTATAACATAATAACTTGTATAACTTATATCTATATACTAAAAAAAAAAAAAGAAAAAAAAAGAGTAATCAAAAAACAGACAAGAACAAAAGCTAAAAAAAAAAAACTAAAAGTTATATAAATTCATTGTCCGTGAAAAATAAATTTTCATTTTTGTCATTAATGTATCCATATAAGTGACAAGTATATAATCCTGAGCTATCGTTGCGCAACGGGACCAAAATACACGAGGGTACGACACCAAGAATATTTTATTGATACAAATAATATATTGCTTACAAACTCTCTATAATTTAAATTAAAAAAAGAAAAAAAATTAAATAAATAAATAAATATGTAAAAAAAAAGACCACAATATTGCAAGTGTATTTTACACAACAAATTATGTGGAATAGATACCAGATACCTCTTTCTCTATACACTATATATTGTATATATAATATAATAAATAAATTTTTGTCCATTCACTTATAACATCGTACTATACATGAAAAAGCGATAAATTCTGCGGTAAAAAAAAAAAAGTCAAATAAATAAACTAACTATTACAAAAAAATAAGTCTACTCTATTTTAAATATAAATATTCTGTGTGCGTTTAACGATGGTAACATAATCGCTGTATTCTACTATTCCTCAAAAACTGTATTCAATATTTTATTACTGTTGGAAAATTTATTTAATGCATTTTGAAACTCTATATTGTGCTATCCATTATGGAAGCTTTTTGTACTTTTTTTTTAAATTTTATTATTTCATTTGTGCAGAGTAATTGATTTTTTTAATATATATATATATAACTCGACGTCATGTGCGAACAGTGGAACAAATTGTGGTTTAACAGAGTTGAAAAACTCACGAAATAGAACATTTGTATTAATTAATTTAATTAATATGTTACTGTAAATAGAATGTCAATGATAACAGACTATAAATAGGATATCGATTAAATCAAATGTATTGTATTCCATAATAATGATTTTTATCTACATTTATTTTTTTCTCTTCAAAGCAAGTCTTTTATTATTACATTTTGTAAGTGACTGAAAAAAAATTTCCACTCAACGTTTCTTCAAACATAGAATATCGAATGTCCTTTTTCAATTAAAATTGAAGTTCACGTTGAGAGTTTTCGTTTACAAGCACTGATCAGTAAAATATGATATCGAAGAAAAAAAAAACTTGAAATAGAAATTAAATATTTTAGTTAAATTGGTTTTTTTGTATGTACATTTATGAAAAGAAAAAGAATGGTATTTTGGCCAAATTCTCCGTAATGAAAATGTCTGTTTATTGTTCAATTTATCTACTTAAAATTTGATAAAACAGATAACCGAATTGCCATTAAATAATAAGTAAAATAGATACATTTAAAAAAAAAAATATTGAATAAGTTAATGTGAAATATAAACAAGTTCATATGCTACCAATGTTTGCTCCTTGCACAGAAAAAAAAATAAACATAAATAAATTTATATAAATAATTTACCATATTATCAATCAATAAATAAATAAATACCTTCCAAAATCTAATATTGGAGAATATTAGATTAGTTTTTTAGTTTTGGTTTGATCGTTATTAGTCCATATTTGAAAATACATATATCGAATTTAATATAAAAACTATTTAAAAAATATAACTCTTGTAATAAGAATTTAAATAAAATGTAAATTTAATCAAAAATCTCTACAAGAAATTTTTTAATAAAAACACAATAAATACAAATGGCCAATTTAAAAGAATAAAAAAAAGAAATGGAATGAAAGAAGATAAATTAAGACCTCGTCATTGCTAAATTTCACAAAAAAAATGTTATTAAATTTAGATAAAGTCACAAATGAAAATAGAATTTTAGAAATTTTATAATATATATTTTTAGATAGTTTTCCCTTACGAAATAAAGTATAAAATTTGAAAAATTATAAAAAAATCTAAAAATATAAAAAAAAATGAATAAAAATAATCCAGATTTATATACAAACAAAAATATGAAAAAATGAAAAAAAAAAACGAAATTTAAATTACAAAAAAAAAAATGTAAATAAAATTATTATATAAATTGAAATGAATTTATCGAAAAAAATATATAAATATTTAATATATATATATATATACTTAATGCATATAAATTATGGATAAAAAAAAATCTAATTATTATTTATAAATAATTACAAAAATTATAAATAGAAAAGTAATAATTATTAATAACTTAATAAATAATAAAACAATTTTGTATTTTATTCATTCCGAAGATGTACTGCCAAAAAAAAAATATTTGATAAAATTAAATATTCATATTTAGTAATTTAATAAATCTTACTAAAAAAAAAAGAAGAAAAATAAAAATAAAGAAATTATTTAAAAATTGTTTTAAAATGATTTATGTTTTTTTATTTTGGGTTCAGCATTTTCATTTTTTTTTTCATTCTGATAAAAAAAAAACTACCAAAGTTATTGTTTTATTTTATTAATTTGTTAAACGTTCTTATCCATATAAGTTTATTTTTATTATGGTTTAAATTTTTTTTTATTGTTATTTTTGTTATAAATATGATAAACTAAATAATATGTTTTTATGTGTAAAACAAGGCACATCCACTCACATGCACATACAAATTACAAACAAATTGAATTAATTATTATACAAACCAGATTATAAATTATATTTGTTAAATATGAGTTTCCAAAATCAGATTTATTGTAATTTCTATGAAATATACATATAATGGTGATTTAAAAATGATAAGTTTTGTCAATTTTTTTATTCTTTAGATTTAAAATCTAGACACGCTGTAAAGAAACAAAAAAAGTGTTCCTTTTATTTGAAGTTCGTTCATTTGAATACAAAAATGAAATCTGCAAAATAAGGAGTCGATTGTTTAAAATGTATGAAAAAATCGAAAATTTTAAATCAACTCGTTAAGTTCAAGTATCGTCATATGCTCTATTTAGATATACATATTTTTATAGACCACCCTAATCCACATTATACAAAGAAAATAGTTTATTTTCCTCTTGTGGGATGGCCTTTCATAACATCTGTATTTAATAGTTCGACCCATATCTTAATCTGTATACTAAATCAAGAGAAAAAGTTCAGCAAACAAACAAAAACAAAATGCTTATTTTATACATTACTTTTCTTGTCAGAGCCAAAAATAAAGTAAAAACAACAGATAAAAGTCTAAAAATATATTGCCAACCTAACCACAGCATTCCCTATATGATGGAAAATTAAAATTAATTATAAACGAGCCATTCTAGCTAAAACCGATCACTTTGGCACGACCCTCTTCGATTTTAAATTTTTTGTACTCATTCGATAGAGTTTCGAAAAATATTCGACGGGTAAGCATCAACTAGTGTAATCCACGGACCCAGGGCCGTGCCTACCATAGACGATAGGGGCGACCGCCTCAGGCGCAAAAATTGAAAGGCGCAAAATTATATATCAAATGTAATTTTTTTTATTATTTTAATTATACATTTAACAATAAATAATTACTG
>JAABKK020003898.1:15025-27689 GCA_011634745.2 Catotricha subobsoleta
TTTTGTTATCAGAACCAATTTATCTTTTATGACAAAACTTAAGTATTTTAGTGACCACTCAGTTCAGAAAAAAAACAGTAAAACATACCGAACAGGACTGTGTGAAGAGAAAACGATGCGGATGAGGTAGATGGGTGGAGGAGAGTGAGTGAGGGCGCGGGTGTATGGTAAAACTAAAGAAAAAGAAGGTGAATTGTTAGTTATATATGTTTTGTTATGAGGGCAGTTTTCTGTTGTTATTATAATACACACGCCACATATCTTTTTATTATTGTATAATGACCCAAGTGCGTGCACATTTCTTATATACCAAGAATTTTTTCTTTCCATTTAAAAGTGAATATTTATTCACAAATCACGACATTCTGGTTTTTAGACATTAGTTGGTTTTGATATATGTATAAATCATATTGTGTTCAACTGCTTGATTTTGTATTATTATAATATGTGAATAGCATTGAGAAAGACAATAAATTTAATTGCTTTCATAATTTTCTTCTTTTTGATTTTTTTTTATGAGACGACTGGTAATTATTATTTATTTTTGGTGTGTTAAATGTTATGTCTCTCAGCGACGAATGAAGAAAAAAAAATTGGTCTCCGTCATAAAGTAAGTTTTTTTTTCTGTCTTGCGCCTAAGAGGAAGGGTGAAGGAGGCACAATTTCCCGGACTATCAAGTGAATTGGATTCAGATTTGTTCAATTTAGCGGGAAACAACTTTTCATACTGCTATGCAAAATAGGAAATAGCACCATTATTGTTCACATTTACCTAACTATACTATAACCGAAAATCCATTTAAGATCTGATCAATAAATTTTCATTTTTATATATAACTAAAAGCAAAAGCAATAACCTGAGTACAAAATAATTAAATTATAAGATAAACTCCTTCATGTAATTCTAAATATCAGCAGCTTTATTGTAAAATTGTCTCCACTACAGAAAAAAAAAAAAAAAAACAATATTACCAACATAAACTAATTCAATTTCGAAAAATTTAATTAAAAATTTTCTTATTTAATAGCACACTAAATATTATTGAACATAACAATATAATCATCCTGAAGACTTTAAATGGAAAATATTTTCTACTATAAAATTCATATCATGATTTCCGGGAGAAGTAAGCAAAACAAAACAAAAAAAAAAAAAAATGCTTAATAAAATATTAAACATAATTACAATATAAATTTTGTCGTCTTATTAAAAACAATTATCATTTTAATTATGAAGACAATTAGTGCCTGTGTTTGAAATCATTGTCGTTTGTTGCATCTGTCACTCAATTAGTATGGAAACCAGTTTCCCAATTCAAGATGTCTATAAATTTTCCGGGTACTGTTTGACTGCTTTTTTGTTTTCTCATTTTGGTGCCTTTGATTTTGATACTTTTGTGCACAGCCTCTTGTGCACCCATTCTGAAATATGGGATATTTCTTGTTAAATATAATATTTATTTATTTACTTTTTTGTTGTTGTTGTTGTTGTTCTGTGTTGTACCCTTAATATTGACGATGTGTATATTTCGACATTGTTTCGACTATATTTTACGACATAAATTTTTGTTGTGTACATGACTTTCAGTGATCCAATGTGCTAAGATTATTATACGAATAATATGCGAATTATTGTGACACCCTCGTCTATAATTCATAAAATTATTATTTTGTGCGCATTCTGGTAAAATTATTTTGATCTTTATTAATTATTTGGAATGAACAATGTTTATGAAAGTTTAGTTTTTCTTCAAAATGATAAAATTCAGTTGCCTTTATTTATAAACAAAAGATTCGATACATAATTATTTTTTTTTGACTGAGAAATTTTGATAAAATAGGTTGACATCAATTTAATTTGTTTTAGACTGCAAACTATTCATTTTTCTACATAACAACAAAGATTTTGTATTTGGTTTTCTAGTAAAGAGTATTAAATTCGTAAGGATTCATAGCAAGTCCGATATCTCCTCAATGACGTAACACCTCATGAACAATAAAAGAAACATTGAAACTCAAAAAGATCAAAAATTAAAATCTCAATAAACATGCTGTTTAACCTACACATTGCACACCATTTACATGACGACATGCGACGACTCATGCTATGAATACAAATACAACTACGAATAGCAATACATTAGTATGACAATTTTTATTTGGGACATTTTTCATCGTAGATTTTTTCAGGCAACTATGATTAAAAACAAACATTATGGTGAATAATGATTGTTAACCCTTCCAATTTAAATTTTACAAAATCAGTAAATTATTTAGTATTTAATAAATTTTCTTTTCGTCCATATTTTTAGTTGAAAGTGCATTTCTCTAGCTCTCAAGATCAGTCGAAAACAAACAAATCGGTTTAGCCGTTCATAAGTTATGATTTTTTGAACATTGGTCTAAATCAAATTCTATAAAACCTTCTCTGCGACAAGTCAAATGGAAACCTATCGAACTTATATATTGCACACAAATACGTTCCACCTTATTTGTATGAAATGTAATAATGCTTGATGTAAATGTTGTGTAATATATTCCGATATTCGGTATACATCGTGTAAGTTGGTAAATCCAGTGCATATTCCGCGTCATACATCTCGTATATGTTCACATATAATGTAAGTTACACATGTAAAACACATGTACGTGTGTTAGTTTTGAAATGTATAATTTTTCTACGACATTTCTGATTTTGATGCCAGAGCTAATAAGTTCGTACTTACTATAAATTGAAATTCATTGGATTTTCAAATATTTTCTTTAATTCAATTAATAAAGATTTAGTAATTAATTAGTTGAAATGTTCATAACTTCATAAAAACTTATTCATTATGATTTTATAGCCATTTAAAATTGCCATCAACAAATATCTACAATAGAAATTTAAATTTCGCGAAACTTTTTCCATTAAATTTTCTAGAATATTATTGAATAAAGTCGCGTAACACGAACGAAATACACATTCACTATATTATTTATAATAAAATTCATGAAATTGCCCCAAATTGAACAGAGAACACTTTTCTATAAATACATTAAGCTTGGCAATATAGAAATTTTCATGAGAAGCGCATTTATAATAAACTCGATAATTTTCGTTTTTCCAATATTAAAATATATAAAATAAACCTAAATCTAATTTGACATTTTTGTTTTTTTTTTTTTTGTATTTTACCGAAAATTTAATTTGAAATTATTGACGTTAATAATTTTACATCATTTTATTATCAAAATAAGTACTTATTCCAAAGAAAATATTATTTTGAGAATTAAATTAATGAATGGTGATACCGCCTTTTTATTTAATTTATTTATTTTCCGTTGAATTTTCTCTATTTTTCTTTTGATAGCAAACATAAAATGTATACGTAATAAGTAAATAGATGATTTTAATATTGCAAAACAATACTAACCCATAATAACCTATTTATGCTTAAAATGGAATGAAATAAGAAAATGAAATAGTAATAATTATTTCGTTTTAAGTTTATTTATTTTTTTTTTCATTTTAAACAGAGGTAAAATATGCGTCACGGTTTAATAATATGCGATGTCACACAGTCTCTTATGGCTTATGGTTATATTAGACATATTTTATAATTATAGTCACAATTTAAAGCACCTTTAAAATATAATAAACACACGCTTAAACTCAACTTTCGAATATTATGTATATTTAAAATAAAAAGTATTTTGTAAGTAGCCAATATGTGGTGTACCACACACACCAGACGACAAAAACGACGACCACACCATTATTATTAATTTTCTTCTCTTTTTTTATGGTTTATGTGATTTTCTGCGAATATCTCTTAAAATCTTATTGTTTTGTTATAAGTATACGATTATTATTTAATTTGCATGTCTTTTATTCTAATTTATATACGATGTGTATCAGGTAGGGTTGGCAGAAATGTTTGAAAATTATTCGCATTATTAAATATGTACAATATTAATTTGTGCTGCGAATATTCACAACTGGAATGAAAATTGCATTGAAAAATAAAATTGAACGAATAGCATTTGAACATTTTTTTAAAAATCTGTTATATATTCAAATATTGTTTTTCGGATAACATTTTGAATTAGATTTCAAGGGATGAATCATGAATAGTGTCGAAAGGCTTACAAAATAACTAATTAGAAAGTCGACACCACTATAATAATTTTTATTCGATTTTTTTTTAATTACGAATATTACGAACAGTTTCAAAATTTCGAATACTCGTGGCATTGGATTTAATTCTTAATCGAATATTCAAATAGTTAATTCACTGAACAATCCCACCTCCTATTTATCACAGGCTAAGGTTAATGAAATCCTAATGCTAATTTAGAAACAATTGTTTTTTATTTTTAGTTTGTAGTGAAATATCGAAAATACCTAAATTATTAGAAATGTGCCAAAGTAAGAGTAAAACCAAAAACAGATATGAAAATGAACATTGAATGCCTATTTCTATTAATAATATAATATACAAATACATATATATTATATAGCTTAGCTTAGCTGATAACTATTAGGTAATACTTTGATGGTAACTAAAGAAAAAGGAAGTTAGATTTGTTTGATATACCGGAAATTATGCTGCCATCTCTGTGTTATATCATGAAATCGGAAACTAATAGGGAATGAAAAAGGTTTAAGTTTGAAAATGATATGACGTTAATCAATGTTTTTGATATCAATATATCTGTAATACACCTACCAACACATAAATAATAGCTTAACATAAGCCATTAGCTATCTACTTACCTTTCAAATAATGTACTTATACATTGTTAAACTAACCCGACAAAACCTTATCCACCCTCTCTCTTTTAAAACAGAATATGAAATCGAAATGTATTTCGGATACGCAATAGTAATCATTTTATTATTATTATCCACAGCTACAATAATCGTTGCAAACTTTTATGTATACAGAAACGCTCAAAGGCACGTAAACCAATTGATTTTAATTAATAATATAATTTTTGTTATAGTTTATTCGTTTTTCAAATGAAATCATTTCATACATAGCACAATCACACACACACACACACACACACACACAAAACTTATGCACAATCTACACTACATTCGTACAACAATACAACATACAAATCTATTAAAATCCATGAAGGGGGTAGCAAAACTTTCAATAAAAATATTGACAATATGCTGGCGCGTGTTCATCATCCATCTTCATGTCTTAAAAACAAGACATGTTATATTATTGCATTTAGAATAGGGAAATTCAACATAAAATGGAAAATGCAACAACAAAACAAATACAAAAAAGTATCTATTTTTCTCTAATATGATGTTTTCTATTTTTTTTGCTATAGATTTGTAATCGTTATAGTTTATCGTTTCTGAACACTGGAATAATCTAATAGCAAGTAGGAGGAGGAGAAAGTTATATAAACAAAATTCTATATTAGGTTTAGGATGTAGAGACTGATGACAACAACATGTGTTGATAAGATAGCAAAGACAACTACTGTCTCATAGGAGAAGGTCATATTTGAAAATTGATTACCAGATTGATTATTAATAGTGTATTTAACACAAAACTGTCCGATAATGCCGGTTTTGGACAGTTGATTGACTTTGAAAATATATTATACTTAATGCTAATAAAAAGGTCAAACGTCTGTTAAGACATTTTACGATGCAGTATAATAAATCTGAGTTTTCATAAGCAGTACATTATATATTTCATATCTAGAAATAAATTCGTTCTTATCCCTATTGAAAATTCTCGTTCTCCGACCGATCCTGGTAAGTATACTTCAGAAGCAGGACCATCCTAAGAGGAGAGAAACTTAGGAATATTTTCGTAGATTTTCATATATTTCCGATGAGAGTATATTTTGCTAAGTAATAAAACCAGCAAACACCCGTTATTTCAAAAATCGGTTTTAATATTAGAGCATTACTTTCTGTATCAATCAAGGGATTTTATTGACATAATCGGCAAAATATAATTGCAAGTACTTAATAAAGAACTGGATATCTTCAATGACAATAAAATATACAAAATATTTATCAAAAAGTTCCACATTTTATTTAATAATATTTTTATTTGACCCACTAACTGGGTTTTTATTCTAATCGTTTTTTTTTTTTGTTAAGAGCATTTACTGAAAATGAAATAAACAAAAATATGATAAAAGAAAAGAAGTGTTTTTTTCTCTTTAAATGGAAGATATGACATTTGTTAAAAATAAAACACATTTCTGGTATTCATTCATAGCAACCACATTTACATTACATTAGAAATCCAGCTGAGCTGATCACAACTATAGGCATCATTATATATTTACTATCGGCGTACTGCCTTCATTTGATAATAATGTCGAATGAATAGTTTAAAAAACTTCGAGGTCTCATTCAACAATATTATAGAATTTTACGCGTGGGAAGAAATAGATAAAATATTTTTATTTTATTTATTTTTTTTTTGTTTTAAATATATGGTGTTTTATCAAAATGTGCCACTTGGAACGCGTTATCTCTTCTAATGTTTCATACTCATAATTTTATTTTTTCAACACTACTTTTAACGAAATCATTTTATTTATAAAATAATTCTTATGAAAAAAGATTTTTTTATAATTTTAAATTTGCTATCTTTTGTGGATTTTTGTTTTTTTTTCTTATTTGGGTGTCCTCCATTCACTTGCCAAATATTTTTAAAAGATATGAGCTCATTCTGTTAAAGATAAAAATATTTTTATGGAGAATTAATAATTTTGCAATGTGTTTAAAAGAAGAAAAAAAATCACTTTGTTGTTATTTCGCATCTCAGTTTATTTCCTTCTTAAGGAGATAAATAACTTTTGAATGTCGTTAGAAGTCATATTTCATTTATCTGCAAAACTATTTTTCAGTTTTTTGTTTAGCAATTTATTTATAAATTTAAAAACAATTATACTTACTTACGGTTATCTGTTTGAATTTTTTGTTTCCTGAGGAATTTATATGATATAATTATGGATAACATTTTATTTTATTTTGCAATAATTGAAAAACGAAATTATGAAATAGTGAATAAATTCTGAAGACAATATATGTAAGTACTGAGATTTATTATGTCTAGGGTAACCGATTTATAAAGTGTTTGTTTATCTATTGAATTAAAGGAGAACCAAATATTAACTTTACGGCATTTTGTAAAAAGATTCGTTTAAAAAAAAAATTGTTCCGTTTGGTTTACTGCAAAAAGTGTTATTTTTATATTGAGATCAAAGAGTGCGAGTGGGTTTTGTCATGTAAGCTTTAAAAAAAAAGAAAAGAAAAGTTAAGTAAGAATTCAGGTTGTAAATTGGCAGACATATTAGAAAATATCTTCTAAATATTTAAATTTAATGAAAACCGCGAATTATAACATACAGACAAATCTATAGGCTAGTGACCGAATCTCTGTGCTTTGTTTTTTTCTTATTTATGAAAGATTTTCTCGAATACTGTTTACGTGAATGTATTTGGGTATTTGCATAAATCAGATTTGATAAGTCGCCTTTAGCGAAGACGCACAAGCAAAAACCACATTCAAAATATTATTAAGTGTGCTGAAATTTATGTTCTATATTAAACTGCTTGATCGTGACCAAAAAAGAACAAACATAAATTTCTCGATAGTTCATCAAATTTCTTGAGTTTTTTTTCTTGTCTATGGTTCAGGCATATTTTTTTTATCTTTAACTTTTAAATTATTTTCGTGACGTGGCAATCTATTGGCTTTCTTTTCTGCTATAACTGGGAAGCATATTTAAATAGAATTCGTAACTATCACAACTTCTTCTTGGCATCATCATCTTAATAGAACAATCTAACAATCTAGAGCATCAAACATTCATTATAAAAAAAAAATCATGTCTCACCAATCGAATTACCGAAAAGCCAAACACAACAAAATATTGCAAATTATTATCTGGCGCTAAAATTCTCCATTTAAATAATGGCCATTTAACCATTTTCGGCATGACTAAATAAAAAAAAAAAAAATAACATCATTTTTTATAGTGACACAAATGAGATAATAAACATTATAAATATAATTTATGGCCAAACAGAAAAACTGATTTAGGGGTGTTGACATTATTCAATTTAGATGTTAAACCCAAGGCTTTTATCATATTTTGTGCACGCCACAAAAATAATAAATCCAGCATACATATTTTATTTTCATTTAAAACAAAATTCGCTCATACGATTTTACAATTTGATTTATGCATTTTAATATTTGCACAAAACAGACACAATAAAAAAAAACAAAAAAAAAAAAGTATAAAAAATACAGTCGTTTTGGTGCCGGTTAAAATTTCATATTTCTCATAAAGTCATAAGTGTAAGAATTTTTTTTTAGTTTCGTTTGCACAAATACCATTTAAACAAAATAAATGCTCTTCGCATTTATGCTGTACATTTTTATTCAACACAAATCACCCAAATCAGTTTATTATTTATTTTTTTTTACATTTTTTAAATATCACAAAATGGTTATAAGGAAAGTTTCTTTTAATTTTTTTTTTTTATATGAAAACAATACTTATGTTATGGCAAAAGGGCGAAATAAATAGATAAATGTTGAGTTCGTTAGATATGATATCTTAATTCGGAATAAATATCGTTATTTAACTAATTTTTTTGGTTGCGTGTCATCTTCAATTTAGTACAACAAAAAAAACATATGTATTTGTTTTTCAGACAGTTTAACGCTTATCTATTGTTGTTGTGAAATTATGTGTTTATGGGCTGTTTGTTTAATACGATAATTTGATTGGAATTGAAACACGAAGGGAGAACCAAATTTCAGTAAAGTGTTTCTCCAAAGCATTTCACCAAATTTGATAGCATTTTGTTGGTGAAAAGAATATGCTATGATGGAAATTTTTATAAATCGAATACGAATAAGCTTGGAACTTGAATGTTTTTTTGTTTTTTTTTTTTTGTTGTTTTTGGATTTGAAAAGATAAACTGATCACAAAGGTCGCTTCGAATGCGTTTTACCTAAAAGGTCTGTTGATTTTCTTTTAAATTTGTTGATTTCACGAACCAGTTCTTCATCTAATCATTATATTAATGCTTTGTGTAACACTTTTTATAATTACGTTCGTTCACATCTGCAAATCTCATAAGATTGAATTCAGAAATTTTTCTTTTCGTTTGTTCACCTCAAAAAAAAACACCTAAATTTAAAAATAATGAGAAGGAAAACTTAAAAGTGAGGCAAGCCAGCCTCAGTGTGTACGGTGTTTAACATTAATTGAATTGAAAATTATTGTCAGTCACTTAATTAATTTTATTTTATTGTTATCAATTTTACAATGAACAAAACATATATAATATCACATCAAAAATCATTTTATGTACGAACAAAAGGAGAAACTAATTTCAAACAGTTTAAATTACACAGCCGAAAATCATAATGTTTGCAAACAATTTTACCCACTTAAAAACGGATGTATCAAAATTGCTATAAAAGGAAATTCATAGAGATATAAATCTTATGATTTGTATCTACCGTCTAGTTGTTCTACCGGTTTATGTTACATGTATTTCGTAATTGAGTAATGCCAGTACTATTTAATTGAAAACATTTCGTTTAACCAGAACCAGAAGATAATAGATATTTTGGTGGGTGCTTACAAAACATTATTTGTAAAATAACACAGAGATGAAGGTAAAATATATATATATATAATTGGATTTTATGTCTTTTAAGAATATATTGTTCAATTAAATGGCTTCTTTCTCTCTTGTTTACCGCGCTATTTGTATCATTGTTTAATTTTATTCTTTTTGTATTTCAGATATATTATTAAATCTATTTATAAATACGAAGGTACGGTAAATATAATCACAATTTTTATCAAACCATCGGAGAAGAAAAAAAAAACCAAAATTTTAATTAACTGAAATGTTCGATTCAAGAGCATGCTTTTAGTTAAAATACATTTAAAATAATTTGCTGACGATGCAAGAATTATTGTCTGTAAAAAAAAAAAATAAGAAGAAAAAAGACAGATTTTGTTTACGCTTGAAGCGTTTATTAAACAAATTAGGCCACCACGTATGCGTTATCACAAGTTCGCATTAGATATAAACTGTTTGTTTATTATTAAATGGCCATATCCGCCAAAAAATATCATCGTCGATTTTTGCAATAACAATATGAGCAAAAAAAAGAAATGAAAAAAAGATGGACTAATGAGCCAGTAAATATTGTTGCAACATTGAAACATCAATTGGTGTAGCGCCTTTCACAACTTCAATAACAAACGGAATTAAGCCATTTATTATTTATTTATTCATCTTAATGATCATTGATGGTCCGTCGAATATTTTCCATACTCTTATTTCTTTCTCTTTTTGCTTTGGCGCATATGGTAGCAAGATATTATTACAAATATTCATAAATTACAATAAATGTCTAAATTAAAAATTTAATCGTATCATCTTACTATAAATAAACAATGGACAAGAATACTCGCTCCTCGGCCTCTATAAACATATTTCAAAGTAAACAAAATTTCCGACGAATTCTGTTTTGGGCAGTGTTGAATTGGTAATAATATATATGTAAGTAAAGTATATTCTGTTTGTAAGGATTTGTATTTTATTGTGAATTTCTACAACATAATTATTAATTTTGACATGAATATATAAACATTTTTAAGAGAAGAAAATAGTGGAAGGACCTTAGTTTTGTCACATTTGTGTCATTGGTGGAAAATTAGCATATTTTTTTTGGCTAGCAAATATTCTCTTAAATAAAACCTCTCTAATTTGAACCGTCGACTCAAATCTGGCAACTGACTGGTCGGATTAGAAAGATGTTAAACTACGGGTATCCGTAGAGAACGAACAATTAAAATTCATTTCTGTTGTACATCTACTTCCTTGCAAACAAAATTGAAGCAATAGAACATAAGATGTGCTGAAGTAAACAATTTACAAATCCAATAGCAATAGCATAAACAAAATTGGCTCGAATGTAGATAATAACTTAATGTGTTAATATGTAAATACTATCAAATACATACTTAATAACGATTGTAAATAATGTTTTTCTATGAAATAATATTTTGACAATGATAGAAGGTTATTGTTTTGCCGAAAAGAGTTTATGGTGTATCGAAATTATAAACAACGATTATTTATACAATATAAGATAGAATAACATTTATTATTATTTATATATATTATTTTTGCAGAGATCGAAACGACAATTTGAGTTGGGTGGTCAAGGGTTTTGCTTTAATAAATAAGCAATTACATCATAATGGTTTTCAACAGAAATCAGAATATTGGAGCTTCCTGACCTCTGCAAATTTTGATTTTGATTTTTTTTTTAAGTGCGTAATAACAATTAGAGAGAAATATGAAATAAGTGTTGCTGCAGAAAAGAATTCTTCAAGACAAAATTTCAATTATATGCCATAATATTTTTCACAATTAATTATTTCTAAATAATATAAATTAATGAGCATGTAATGAATTAGATGAGATTTTATACGTTGTGAATGGGAAGTGAATTTTTAAAAAATAAAAAATAAAATGATAATTCACTTAAATTATAAATTTCCAGGGTATTGGACATAGATCGCAATTTACATCAGATCATTTTGATAATACATAATTGATCTGATTTATTTTGTTTAAATCATTTTCTTAAAAACAGATCGTGATCTATAGATCAAGTTTATATAGCTGATGATGTTATTTAAGATGTATTGCCTAATGACCTGTAGAAAATATGCAAAACATCAAAATAGTGATCTGCTATATACCCAACCAACACCGTAGATTTTTACTAAATAAAGTCTTTTATAATAAATTTAAAAAATGTATAACTAAAACCATTTTACAAATGTAGATGTAGTGCGTATTCAATTTCTCAATTCAACCACAATTCATTTTTAATGTTTATTTTTTTTTTTTTCTTTTTATTAATATTATTCTTTTCTTTTTATTCCTTATTTTTATTCGAAATTTAACAGCATATCACTATTTTTATGATATATAATTGTTATTACGTTGTTTTAACATAATATTTGATATAGAAAATGTGTTAACCATCAACCCTCCCCATAGTCCGAACACTCAAATACCATTCACCTTAATACGCGTACCGCACAAACTTTCACCCCATCGCATTATTATTGTATTTTCTCTTTTACACAATAATTACGAGATATATTCCTAGTTAATCTATAATAAAACTGTATGGCTTTCTGACCACACAGCGGGTAACTTGGTTCTGTGCTGATTGCATGATCGCGATTACAATGACATGCGAATATTAACTTGCGTCACTCTTGTTAATTGTTATCTGGAAATAGGAATCTTTTTGTTACAGAAAATGTTTTATAAATAATATTTTTGGTGAGTGAGTGTCCTTTACTTTAGCACCACGCCACATATTCAGCCGCGAACCATTAACTTTTAATTTTACTTAAATATTTTCACTTATTAAGGTAATATATGGAATTGTATGTTTTCATGTAGTTGAAACTTGGAACTGAGAAAATAAATAATCGCTAAAGTCAGATTCGTGAACTGTTGTTCTAATTCTTCTATTCATTTTAAAGAGTATAAGTCAGCGAAATGGGCAATTAGCAGCGTAAATATTACCACTCATTTTGATTCATTAATTATGTCTGAATG
>JAABKK020003909.1:8517-27668 GCA_011634745.2 Catotricha subobsoleta
AGTTCAGTAAAACAGAATAAAATGTTTCAAGGGATGCAAAACACAATACACACACCCACCCACACACACACACACACGCACAAGCGGATTTTAAACTAAATGGAAACATTGGTATCTATTAGTTTTCTTGCTCATTTCATTTTGAAAACTTTGCTTTGTTTAGAATTACTTTTTTCTACTTACTTTATAGTTCATTATTAATAAATTTCTCAAACAAACGAAAAAAGTATACTTATATATGGTAAAGAAGTGGATAAGATTGTATATTAAAATGAATTGTGTTTGTTTATTAATTAAAAAAAAAAAAAACACATTTTCTTTGTGGATACCATAGAAGTTTATTTTAAAATAATGTACAGAAAACAAAAGTCAAGCTATGTTCGTAATGTTTTATTATTAAATAATCTTTAAATTAGCAATACTTAATGAACGAACCAAATTAGGTATAAAAATAAATGAACCGACAGATATTTTTAATGAATGAAGATTGTACTCGTATAGCTAATATAAATTTCTATCAATATTATAATTAATAAAGTTAATTCAATAGTTACCCTCCAGCTGTATAAAACTATAATGAGTTCAACTCACGTGTTTATTGATTGTAAGGTTTAAATAGAGTTACTATATGTGTGACTCAAGTGATATAATGAACTATAACCCTTACGATACTTAATATACCAAAGGATAACTAATCGCATTCAATCAATTAAATTATATTATCTTACAATATACAGAGGTCTTAAGGGCTAAATAGTAAATACATTCTATAATTATATTAATCTCATCCCATATATATCCGTTGGGCATACAAATAACATTTAAATTGTAACTAGAAGGAATGCTATTAGTATATTCATTTCATCTATTCGATAACTTTAAAAGGCTTTAAATAAAATTAGATAATAACTTATTTTGTATAATCAGTGTATAATGTTACTTTGTAATGTAGAGTGAATGACATAAAAGGACATAACGGTGTATAAAATAACCTTCTCTAATTAGAATTTAATAGGTCAGCTGGTAAAAATGTCTATTATTAGCGTTCCAAATAAAAACTTGATACTTTTTTTTTTGTCCTTTTTTTAAATTATTATAGCGTAAAATATATTTTCATGTGAATACTAAACTAATCGATAAATCGATAGTCTATAGCCGTATACACATTCTAGTGAAAAAATAATATCAAAATGACAAACCGAATCGTTTTGAACCTCGAACCGAACATGCGATTCACCGAATTTCTAACAAGCAGATGATGTTGATAATAATCTAAAATTTAGAATCTATATACTTTTATGTTGTCGTAGTGCTTTTTAAAAGAGCATAGAACCGTCGTATATATGAACCGAAGATTTAGATATCGGACTGATATCTAGTTCAAAATAATTTATATAAATTATATTGTTATAGGGAATTTTCGGTACATAAAAACCATACAAATTACCATTCACGTTGAAACGTCTTCAAATAACCAGAATTAATAATAATATTTGTTCATTTAAGTACATAACCACATACAGTTATTCACCTTCAAGCTTTAATTAATATGACTTGACTCTGTCTGTAACAGAACAGTGGTGTATATCTGATATATGGTACACCAAATTGTTAACTAAATATAATGCTAATATCAGCTCTTATTTGTAATATTACGATATAAATTTCTGTATACAATCCTAGAAATATTTTCTAATTAATGAAATAATTCATTTATTGCTGTTGGTGTATTCGAATGGGAATTATCTAATTGAGTCACATTACATTTTATATTCAATAATATATTAAATGCTATATAACTTAAATCAATATAAATTATACAGAAAAGCTTTTTCGGAAATGTTTTACTGAAAATCGACAATGAAGAAAATTTCGTCTCACAATGTGACAATGCCTTTATGTATATAATTTAATCAACTTTCTATAAAAAGATTCTCTGTTATAATTCATGGTATAAATTTACTGCTAGAATTCGTAAATATTATAAAAAAAAAAAAAAAAATGCTTCCAATTAAGTATATTGCAATGCATAGCAAATTGAAAGAATCATTGAATTTTATAAGAGATAGTTAAATATTTTATTGTTTACAAAATAAGAAATTTATGTTTGTATTCATTAGCATTATAAATATGTTGTATTTTAAATCAGGGAATTGAAGTGGGACTTGTGGGTTCGGAGGTTCCCACATATTTTTTGTTTTTCTATACGTAATATTCTTTCTAAATTAAACTTTATAAGATTTTCTGTGAATATATGTATATCTTATCTATTTTTTAAGGGTTTAATATGCAAGGTGAATACATAATATAATCCCAGTTCGATTCCCTGGTATAAATATCCCAAATATTAGAGCTTTACTGTAATGTACTATAGGTATTTTTCTCTATAAAACTCAACTTACACAAAACTAAACTGTAGAAGAAAGACACGGAATCATATATGTATAATTATATGTATAACAAAATTAACTAAAGCATTTGGTATTAATATGAATGTTGAGAATTCAAACCAAAACTATCTACACTTTGAATAGGTTATCTTAAAATTAATTGGAACCAAACAGTAACTACATAAATAATGATTAAGCTTAATGACTAAGAAATTTCAGAAGTTTTACCCAGCTATGCCCGGGATTTGATTGCTAAATGATAAATCTTATCGTTTTTGTTAAAGTAAAATAAGCGTATATATGAGAGTATTAGCTTTTTGCTAAATTTGAAAAAAAAATAAAAATATTTTTAAGTATTTTAAGAATTATGTACTTTAATTTTATAATAAATATTTTATAAAGCTTATAAGTGCTAGATATGAGAGGGACAATTAATTTATAAACAACTTCAGAGATATTATGTACATTTTTCGGTAGAAAGATATATTGGTATCAAATTAAGTTAATGGGTTTCTGAGCAATTAATTCTACAATCTACATATTTCACAGTATTATTTTTTCACACAAATTCAATGCAATAAACAGTTAAGTATCAAATTTATATTTATTTAAAGTATTTTAAAGCTATACTGACTTTTATACTACTTTTAGTTGAATAGTTTTCCAAATGCTATTCACAATCTCGTAAGCTTTAATACCCAATATGTAGGTATTAGAAGTCTGCACGAATAAAATTTTTACATATATTTTTTATTATTGTATTTTATTTATATTCTATTAAATGTATAAATGCTTAATACTACTTACAATTTTCTTCTAAGAATGATTTTTCTTTCACCATATTGTCTGACTAATATTATATGGCTGAATTTGCATATCTATGATTTCAATAGCAATAAGAATTTCCAAATGTGAATGAAGCCTCATAATAGCAATTGCATGAAAAAGAACAATTGTATACGATAGCATATTACATATATGCAGTTTTGGTTAGCATATTTAACATTACATATTTGCCCGTAAGAATTCTTGGTGTATATATTTGCTGTACTTAAAAAATTTCATTGAACTTGCATCGCTATATGCATGCTAGCAAAATACTTGATATTCTTTTCCATCCAATAAATATATATAACCATTTATACAACAGCAGTCTTACGTTGCTGGTGGTTTAGTTAAATATTTGTTGCATAGAAATTATAAAAATTACACAAGTTTAATTTATGGTCAGAATTAAAAATGTTAATGGTGTTTATGGCGGGTAACGATTGTAATATTAAGCTTACAGGTGTTTTTCTTACCAGCAAACTAATAATGGTTAAGTACATATATAGTTCGGTCATATGTTTAAGGTTATACAATAAATATGTAAAAAACGTTTATTAATATTATCTATGTGCATTTTAGCCTACAGCATCAGTGAATTGCCTTTCATGCTTTCAAATTAATTATGCTAACGTAGATAGTCCAGATATTTTTTTTTAAATATTTGCAGCATAATATATGTATTTATGTACGCATTATATGGTCTCTAATGAAATCATTCCGAATGACACCAAAACCGTAATCAGTTACACTTTGTGTGACAAGCTAATCCCAATGGATTTCAAAAGTCTTTTGTTATATATTCGGTACTTACAGCGACTCGAAGCGTAAATAATTTGTAAATTAATTAACTTATTAGATTTTAAATTATTTCTACTATTGTTTATATATGCAGATATTTTAAAAACTTTTGGTTGCCGTAAACGAAAGGATATCGTGCCACAACCTACTTTATTTTCTACCAAAGTACTTTTAAGAAATATTTATTATGACTATTTTTTTTTTTAGCATTTTTCATAAATCTCATTAATTAAAACTATCTCGTACACTTCAACACAACAATGCTTTTTTGTGATGATCGTTTAATTTATTGAAAGGAAAGTTGTTGCGAAAATAAAAATTAAAGTCTCTGAATCACCTTTTTCCTTTTTTTTTTCTCGACAAAGAACAGCAACAAGGAAAAAGTGTCTGACTAAAATTCGAAGAAAGTTTTACACAATAAACAAAAAAAAAAAGAGAAAAAAATGTGAAAATATTTATTTTTATTGTGTCCTTGATTCATCTTCAAGTTTCTAGGAAAAGCTCGACCTCTAAAATTATCGTTTTCCACTTTCAAAAGAATATGATGATGGGCAAACAGAAGAAATGGTATATATACGGAATTATGGATATTTATGAAATTTTGTGCTAACGTAATAAAACAGCTCCCAATTTTTCATGCGTGTGCCATTATTTTCCTTTATGTGTTATTATTTTATTATGCTTTATTTTCTTTTTTTTTTTATGAAATTATAGCCTCCAGAACATTTTTTTGGGTTATAGCCAAAAAAAAACTTTTCTTTGGGTTATATTTTTTTTTTGTTCGTGAATCGCTTACATATAATACATAGTTATGATCGGCACCGGTGAACTTTAACTTGACATGGTTATAAATAATTCCAATGCCATTTATTTAAAAAATGAATGAATGTTATCTTCGAAATATGTTGGGCATTATGTGTAATGGGTTGTACAGTAAAACAAAATAAAAATAAAAATCAGTTGTATGATTAGAATTTTTTTTTCTTCTTTTTTTGCTTGTATTGTATGGTTGCGCGTCGCGGTTTATATTGAATTATTGGTCGCCCGCTCAATCAATAAGAAGTATACATAATGAACTTCTCTTTTTGAATTTTAAAGAATTTAGAAAGTAGGAAACTGCGGTTCGTGATTGCGATGGTAGCATTTACGTGTTTTTATTATCGACGACTGAATTTTTCTCGGTGAACCATTTTCGTCGTTATTAGCTATAATCATACATTTTGAAAGAAAATATATTTTCTTTTATTTTTATTAATTATGCTTTCTCCGAATTTCTAAAATTTTATTACAAAAATATATGAAATTTTCAATCCCGTTAGTTGTTTTAAATTAAAATTGAATAAATCTTAACTTTTTAATTACACAACATTTTCTTCGGTAAATTGAAATATTTAGAAAATTCGACGAAATATTTACATAAGAAAATATTATATGTGTTACTGAGTAGTAAGTAGGTATACTCTTTTAGTTAAAATATTATGAAGTATTGTGAAAACAACAGTGGTTGTTAGTCGGTATGAATTACCTAAAAATATAATGGCTGTGAAAATGTGTGCGGTTTTTATTTTTATATAAAAATACCCAGCAAGCAATGTATGTTTTCTGTATGCCTCAAGACATTAAGAGACACATCAATATTAGTCGCATTATTTATAAGCAATTAATGTTATAGTAAAATATTTCAAAGATATCTGGCAAAAATATGCCAAATATCGTTTAAGATATCTTGCAATAACATTCAGTATAATCTCTTCTTTTTATTCTTATCATATCTCTGCAATATTTTTAACAGATATCTAAGAGATAATTTTTTACCGTTTTCTAATAAATCACTATTACAATATACTTTTTTTTATTAACATAAACAAGCAGACAAATTCATGCAATAAGTTTTAATACCGACTGGTTTATATAAGCCAATAATACCCCCTTAGTTCAACAATCATGAAGTCATTAATCTATAGTATAACTATAGAGCTGGCTATTATGATGGTAAAATTGTTTATATATTGTCTGATAGAATATCGTCAGAACTTTTTTTCAAATTGATAAATTATTAACATCTAGAAGAGATCTAGAAGAGATATTCACAGAAATGTTGAGATGTGGAAATAATTCAATAAGTTATGTAAAATACATTTTACATGTTATTTCCACCAAATATTTCAAAGATATATACTAGAGACATATTGATGTCTTAACAATATCGACTTGTCTTGAAGATGTCAATCTTATTTCGCGACTTTAGTACCACGTCTTGCAGATACCTCAAATGTGTTGCGGAGGTAATCTCGAGAATATTCACATCTCAGCAGCAATATCTTCAAGACACATAGGTGACATTAAGTGTTGGCTGGGTATATATGGAAAAAAAAACAAAAAAACATGAAGCAAGAAAAAAAAATGGTACAGCTGAAGCTAAACTTTGGAAGCTTTATAATATTTATATAACATTGTTTGTTCAGGCTTTAAGGGTTGTTTTAATAACCAAGATAAAGGGTAGGATTTTAATTGAGAAATTATAAAGTATGCGTTGTGATATTTTAATGGAAAAAAATAGGATTTCGGTTCAAGTTCTGTTATGTTTTTTTTTTCACTGGTAATTCTTGTTTTCTTTTCTGTTTTTCATGAGTAATAATAGCTAATGATGTGCTTAAGTAACTCGATTTTAGTCATAACCGAAAAAAAAATGATGTGCTGAAATATTTACGTAAAAATTTATGTGGGTTCTCTCTGTAATATAAAAAAAATAAACCAATTTATAAAGAGACATTCTATGATTTATTTAAAACTCATTCTTTTTTTCAAGTTCCAGTCAAATCAATTAAATTCAACATTTATTTAAAGCAATTATTTATGTATATATATCTATATCTATATCTATATATCTTAATTCCTTTTTTTTTGCTTTTTCAATAACTAACTAAATACAGTTTCATCTGAAGTAAATATATGGACTTATATCAAGAACAACTACAAAAACAAAACAAAAAATACTATGAAGTAAAGAAAAGAAATAATGCAAAAAGTTGAACATGTTGGCAATACTAATTCTTTTTTAACATTTTAATGATGTATCTTTTTAGAAAGATAATATTTATTCTTGTATTTATAAAATGTTAAAGTACTCTTAAAAAACGGTTTGTCATGCACTTCAAGCACGTACTATAGCCAATAAACCAAACTATGCAGTATAAATGTGAAAAAAAAAAAAAACTTTTCTATGTAAGTTATTATCAGTAATGATCAGAGAGAGTGTATGGTACGTAGAACGTAGTGTGGAAATTTTTCATTTTGAAATGTTTCTGTGAACATTTTACACAAAATTTTCATTTCTATTTCTGATTTTTTTTGCACATTTTTTTTTAAAAAAACCTTTCCATATCGTGCCCTAAATTAAATCAGTTTATGTAACCAAATAACATAAATTACGCTATGATTATCTTGAATTTTCAATTCCATAACCATTAAAGATAAATATTTTAACAAAAAAATTATAATTGCCAAAGATAAATCCTTTAATTCAAAAAGCAATTTTTATACTAGATGGGATACAAACCCATTTAATGTTGTATTATTTCAAATATATTATTAAAAAAAAATGCTGGAAAAATATTCATAAAATGGAAAACTACGTATTCTGATATTGATATACACAACATACATCAAATATAATAATATCATTCAGTATTTCTATATAGAACTAATGTAATTGGAAAATATTAACTTCATCTTGACAGACGGTTGCAGTAAATAATAAATGAATTTGTAATAGAAGTTCTATGAAATGAGAGCACGAATAATCCTACGCAAATTTAACTTCGTCAAAATGTAATCGATTACTTTATTAAGTCTCGTTACTGTTCTTATTGCCCATTTACTAAACGACCTGCACATCAACATTTATTACAATCTGCACATGAAAAGCTCACCTTTTGCATTTGTATATGATAATATATGTATGCGAATATTTTATATTTCAAAAAGTTTATTGAATGGCTTTATCAGCAGCGCATTCAGTTATTATTACAAAAAAATCTATTTTTGTTATTGAATAAGCCATCAAAATGGATCAATTTTTGTATATATAACTGTTAGCATCTCCAACAGAATAAATGCTATTTCGAATTTTTAAAATAATAAAATATGCCGAGAACAATGACACATAAACGAGTTTGAATAACTAAATTTCGTGAATGGAATAATAATTAGAATCAGTTTGTTTTCTTTTTCATTCTCCTATCTTTTTATTTAAGCGAAAAATTATGTATTTAATTCAAGCATTTATTTAGAAGATGAAAAGAATGCATTTCCATTGTTATAAATTACAACGAAGCTTTATAAAATGCTTTTCGTATTGTTACATAAAGTGTAACAATAATCATATGCACGAGCGAGTAGAGCGAGTACAGTTTATACACCTTTGCCATATAATTTTATTCAACTTCATAATACTCCCTGGGTGTAGGGACTTACACGTAAATAGTTTATGTATTTGAAAAGTTTTCTGAAGAAGAATAATAATAAAAAAAAAAGAAAAAAAAACAGAAATATGTACGTACAATAGCTATTGACGCACGAATGTGGAAAATAGGTAAGCTATTGAAAATTTTACAACTACAATTTACAATGAAACAGGTAGCATTGAAGATAGAGCTATTGTTGTATTTCAATAAAGCGCATATAGACATGATTATAAAAACGATTTCTTTCATCTATTTCTTTTATTAGATGATTCAAAAAGAAAATATATATGTATTACATTATTTTAAAATGAAGAATAAGAACTTTTTAAAAACTACAAAATAATAATGATCTGGAGCATTATATTATTTTTAAATGAAGCAACTTCAAAGTTATTGGTGACGTACAACCTACACATGGCTATTGAGCTCAAGCGCATCAATTAAAACGATACATTTTCAACAATACAATAATATAATAAGTACATGCACTTGGTCTGAAATTGTAATTCTTCAATTTCTGACTATGAACATGATTTCAATTTTGAACACTCAACAAACAATATGTCCCAGTTTACAATAAATAATTTCAATGTAACATCACATACAACAAGCAAACTCAAGTTTTATAGAAATAGTTTTCAAATTATTTTATTTCACAGCACACATTTATTTTATTATTTTCTTCAAATAAACACTTGAATTACAAAATCACTTTTATTTCTATATAACATTTCTTTCACGTTTGATAACTTGACTTATTAGCTTGATCTGTATGTAGCAATATAGAACAATAAACACATTCGTGTAAGAAGCCTCATAAACTTCGCTCTATAGCTTTATTTACAATATTATTTTATTTGTCCATGATTTAAACCCATAATCTTCATTATAGCATTCGATTCGGTTAATATTTAAACTTTAATGAAATCCGATAAGCTGTTCAGTTCTCACAGCAAAATAAATAAGAAAAGTTTTTTAAGTTATATAAAAAAAAAAATCATTCTGCAATTGAATATATTATTTTAACTATCTTCCCGACTGATTCAATTACTTGAGTGAAAAAAAATTACACAAAAAAATATTAAAACGCGCAGATCTTTTATTTGTTTTCAAATAAATCACTGAAAATATTATAAATTTAATTAATGAATTAATTAATAGATCAAACGAATTTTCTTTTATGAATATCTAAATTGATTAGTAATGGTTTTTAATTGAAGTAGATTAAAAATTGAAGAGGGCCATAAAAATGAGCTTTCATATATATTAGAATTATTATTTCTTGAAAAGCTATAATTTAGATTATTTTTAATGGGTCAATATACAAATTTCTAATATATCGCAATTGTGTATTTCTAAAGCGTAATTTTCAATAAAAAATGCGTATTAAAACTGAATTAATTTGACCTGAGTTGGTTGAAATTTTAAATGGTCGTAAATTATTTTGAATGTTTGCTTCGCAAGTTGTCCTTGAATTATTTACAACATATTTAATGGTATGGAGTTTGTTTCAGTTAATATTTTTGAACCAATAAATCGTCAGCTAAGTATTAAGAGTGTCGTATATCCATTTTTCGTTCAAAAGGAAAATAAACTTTTATGTATATAATTATAGGGTGACTCAAGAAACCAAAAAGTCGTATTTCAGGGTGATGCTTGTACAGATTGTTTGTTTGCCAGAAACAATGGAACCAAAATTTGGGGCCCATTGGATGAAACTGTATCGTGCGCTTTCCATTTCAATTTTTTTATATAGGTAAGGGGGGACCATACATTTTTTTGTCTTATTTGTTTATACATTTTTCTCTTCAATTTTAATTTTTTCGATTATTTTTGTCTTGCTTATCTAGTTAAACGATCAAAATCACACAAAATAAGTATTTATGTAACTCTATATATTAAATAACATATCAGTCCTAATCCTAAATATGAACTTTTTTATTTCCCATATAAAAATGAGCCACCCTAACATATTTCTCCCTATGTATACGAATTTCAGAAACCAATTGAATCCAAGTTCTTACGACACTCTTTTACCATTAAAACTATTATCATAGTTAGATTAGAATTAACTGAGGAAAGCTGTTTGAATCAAAACATCATCAACGCAAGCTCTTCGAATTAAATTTAAAAATTCTCATCAGATGAAAAAAATTGATGTAAATTCACCGAAATCCTTTATTATTATATTTGTATTGTAAGTAAGTATATAAAGTGTAAAAAAAAAGAAATATTATTTGAAAATAGAAAATTATATATACTTAAGTGTATAAAGTCACACATATATATATGTATATATATTCTCTCTTTTTCCATATATTGTTCACAATACTTTTACATGGAGTTCATTTAAAAAGAGTGTTAAAGTAAAACAAATATCAAAAAAATAAATATTATTTAGTTACATAATATAACTTTCCTTTTTATACATAATTTTTAAATAAAAAAATATCTCAAAGGACCGCTGAGGGCTATGGCTAACTCTCATTTCTATTTCTTTTATGTGAACGTCATATCATGAAATAAGTAATAAATTTTGATAAAAAGGTATAAAATGTTAGGCATGGACGGTGACACAAGACTTCATAGAATATAATATATAATATGTAGACCTTTTTTTACAGCAGCAGCAATTTTCCATTTTCTTAATAATATTATGACCGAATGTATATGAATAACAATTCTATTTAAAATATATTGGTGGCCGGTAGCTGTGAGTGAGAAAATACATTTTGTATATACAATATATACATATATATAAATTTATTTTTTCTTTATAACTCGAACCTCTGCGTCTCTCTAGATTTTGATGTGTCATATATACTTGTTATTATTATGGGCTTAATAAATATCCAAATATTCAGATATTAAATGGAGTAGAATAATAATTTCTGTCAAATCGTTCGGTCACAATCATAAATAAAAATCTATCTCTCCCGCTACTATACTATATAGAATATTTAATGTTGCTATGCAATTTATAGTTATAAATTTAATGGTAGAAAGATATAAGCAAAGACAGCATTCCTCATATTTAAATATAATCTTATTTTCAAGAAAATGTCATGGATATTTTCCATGAATTAGGACAGAAGATAAATAAATGAGGTGTGATCGCCTTGATTTTTTTTTCTCTTTCTCTTGTTATAATAAATTTATTATCTGCATTTAAAATACCGAATCGTTGGGTTTTATTTAAATCATTGTAAATTTTATTATAATGTCGTATTTCATTTTAATGTTGATACTATTTTATGTATAAATTACGGTGTTATTAAAGTAAAGGACTGATATTATATTTAGAAGTTAGTAATTTTTCTTGTTAAATTGACAGGGACGCACATGCAACTTGAGGAAGATTTAAAATTAAAACAGAAATTACTCATAATTGTTTTTATGTGGAATTACAATACATTCAGTCAATACATTTAACCCACATTTTAAAATAAAGTTCACGAGAGACAAAAAAAGTTGCCAATGGATTGGTGCACGACTTCATTTTTAAAAGAAATTAAAAAAAAAAAAATTTAAACCAATTCTTGATTTTTTTCGAAATTTTTAAAATTTCTGTTAATGCATAAAATTTCGTTTTCAAATTGTCGGAAAAATTGTGTTTAATGACAAAATATTGGACATTTCTGTTCCTAAGTCAACGTAGGATGACATCCAGCATCTTTTCCCATCATTAACTCATTTTCCGAAAGAAAAAAAAATTGCGTTAACCTAATTTCAATGTTAAAGCCATCAATATCTCACATTTTATATTTTGTTAAAGTTATATTTCAATTCATGTTTAACGAATTATGTTTCTTTTTTTTTTCTCTAATGAATACATACTTACTGATGCAAAATAAAAAAAAGTTTTTCGTTTATTTGACATAAAAAAAAAGAAAATCACTTTCTTAAAAATATTATAATAAAGAAAATCCCAAACAATCCATCTTCTTATAATAAACAGAATAATTATACATATATTATACATAAATAGCTATATATGAAATTTTATGAACCATGCGCAATGGTAGGAGGTAAGGGTCCATTTAACATCATAAGTCAAAGTAGAAGAAAACATAACGCTAAGTAAATAATAAAGAGGCGGAAGTTAAAGAAAATTGAAAGAAACAAACGAGGTACGAACAAAAACACCGCACTTAACGAAAATTAAAGCAATTCCATATCTTTTGTATTTCGAAAATAAATTTTTGCATATAATAGAAAATACATTGATAATATAATGTCTATTTGTGTGCGCTTTCATATTAATGGCGTATACTCTATTTATTTATAATGATTCATCTTTGTCTACACAACGCATATAGCTCATTATTGCTTTTCCACCATTACCATTTTCAGAAAATATAAGGGTTAAAACTGTAGTACATTTATTATATTTATATCTACATTTATATTTTATTCTGTTAATAAACATATTTTACATTTTGAGATGGAAATTTATTTTTAGATTAGGAAAGGGTTACGAAAATACAAAAACAAAAAAAAAAACAAAAAAGCACACAGAAAGAAAAAAAAAACATTCTTTCACCAGCCCTGTTTACATTTTAATAAATAATACATATTTTATCAAGTTATTGTGATACAGAAATTCTATTTTAAATATTTCTATATAATGTTTTAATAATGTGAAATAATTTTGTATGGTTGGGTACCTGCGCGCAAGGGATTGAACTGCAAAAATAAAGTAAATGATGATGATGACAAACGCGTCTCTGCAAGTTCAAAGTCGTTAAAACTTGTAAATTTTCATTTTTGTTTTAATTAAAATACTTATTGCTTAATGACCTTGCACTTCAAGAAGTAAGTTTTTTTCTTTTCTCTTTTCTTAATTTAGTTTTTTTCAAACGGAAAATTAGCTATAAATATTTAGTTGACAGACGAGAATATTATTATCTAAAAACCAATTAAAATTATAAATAATTTTAGAGGCTGGTAATGTAATGACTTTTTGATAAGATTTCCAAGTTTTTATTTTGAAATTATTGTAGGCAAACTAAATAGCAATTACTATTCGATTTGTTTCATAGAATTTTTAAAAATGAGATCATCTATTGTTCTATCTATAGATGCAAAATAAAAACAAAAAAATCTATTCCCCACACTGCTTAATATATGAGTAGCAATAAAACTATGTTTCAATTTTGTTTATTTGAAATAAAGATACGGAAATATCATAATTACCATAAAGATGATTCAAAAATATCCGCCATTTAATATAATTTTGCGTGATCAAAGTCACTTTACCCGTTATGAATATTTTCCTCCTTAAATTTCAATTCCCCAACTGAAGAACAAAAAAAAAAAACAAAAGAACAAATCCATAAAGCAATACAATTCACTAAAAGCATTCTCAATTAATGTTCATAAAATTCATGCTTTGGAACGAAAGTATAAACATTTTATTATCGAATGTTGTAAAATCACAATGTTTCTTTTGTTTTGTGTTGTTGTTGTTTATTCTGCCTTCTTTCCTTTCACATTTCTAATTCTGTATTATACAACTTGAATCTTGAAACAAACATATTACAAATAACATATATAAATACAAAACGAATATATGGAAAATAAAATAATATAATATATCCTTTCCATCTTTATCTTTTACATCGACAACTTTATTTAATTGAAGTACCATCTCTCAAAAAACATTTCCATATAGAAATATCATGCATACATAATATTTTATTCCGTATAGATATTTTATTATCACATATACCATACCGCTGACTGACTTGACTTGACTGAATGTATTTATAATATAATATAAAAAGAAAATAATATTATGCGATGTTATATATAATTTTATCTCTATTTAGATAATTCTAAAAATGAATTCATAATTTATTAGCACTCTCTTTTCCATATAATATCAACTCATCTTATTCTATGATAGAATTTTTGGTAATATTATATATCAGGTATGTATATGGATTGTTGTTTGTGCTATCTAAATTTAGTCGTAACATATAATAATTTAATAGAAAATATTATTGAATCTATTTGCATATATTCTTACTTGCCTTCAAATTATAAAATGTAAATTGAAAACGTTTTGCCTTTCTATTCATTGACTTGATTTTCGTGTAAAATATATTTTCAATGCACATTTAACACGTTTAACACAAGCATAATGTGAAAATTTCGATCGGTTTTCTCTTCTTCTTCAATCTTTTCGTTTTCGTTTTCGTTTTTTGTTTTTTTTTTGGTTTTTGGCTTCGATATTTATTGGTGTTGAAATGTAAATATTGATAAAATGTAAAAATAATGGAATTTTTGTTGACGCATTTTTTTTTTATTTTTTTGAAAGCTTTTCATTCATTTTGTGAAAAGCTATTCTTATATCAGCATTTAAGGCCGAAAACAAAACAAAAATTTCTATTGTTTTATAAATTATGCGAAAAGTATTTCTTCTTTTTTCTATTTTCTGCCTTGAACGTGAAATTAGGCCGAAAAGTTTTTTCTTGTGCGTAAAAAAATCAAAAGTTTATTTTTTCTGCGTAACTTTGCCGATAATTAATTTGAACAAATTCAAGAGAGAGTTTTGAATGGAAGTTTGATTCAAACATAATACAAAAAAAAAAAAAAATCATATTCCCAGAATATATTGCGGTAGACATTATCCAAAAATAATGGTGAAAAAAATGCTTTCGGTGGATGGATAAACCAATAAAATAAATATAAAAATATATTATGCCAATAATAAACACAAAGCAATTAAATAAAATAAAAGCGTAAAAAAATTAAAAGTTCTTAAAAGATAACAAAAGATCCAATAAATATTTTATTACATTTTTAAATTGTAATTTTATGTTCAAATTTTTATTGATTAGCTGTAATTAAATTAAAATTTTACACAAAAATTGAACATAAAATTTGGTATAAAACAAGTGTTCAATGGAAAATTATGATATCATAACAAACGGAAGTGAATGGAATTATGCTTTGTATGAAAACTATTAAACCAAAAAGAATAGAATACTAAGATTGATGTTTGGACTGCCTCAAATAGGTTTATTATTACGTCAAATAACAGCAAATAAAATGTTTAAAGTGGAATTCTTTTGTGAAAATTTTTAATTTCATCAATATTTAAATGAAATGATGTAAAGTTTACATAAATTCAAAAACATTTGCGCAATAACAAACGACCCAAAATAAAATTCCGTAACTTAAATATTAATCTGCAGGTGGCAGGTATAATATATAAATTCTCTTATCCTCCCGCCCCACCCTACACGATTCCATTTATATTTATATATAGAAGCTCGCGTACATATAAGTATGTTAACATGTCAAGTGAAACAATGATATTATTGCTCACACGTTATTATGGAAAACCGCGAATGCCCGCAGGGAAACAATTTGTATTTGCTTTGTTTATATATTAATATATATATATATATTTCTAATAGTATGTAATATATGGGCTATATATGATGTCAATGTATGGAAATTGTGGGTAATATACGCATTGGGGCAACATTTATGGTTGGTTGAACTATTATCGAATAACGACGAATATATATTTCATAGAATAATTTATTTATTTTCCCACTGGAACAATTGAATTTGTACGTTGATTTTACGCAATTCATCTACTCTCATTTTTTCATATTTTTTTTTGCGATAACATAAAAGAAAACAAATATTTTAATGCGAAAACTAAAAATGGCTTTAACGAAGGCCAAAATCAGTTTTATGGAACAATGAACTTTTCGACGAAAAACTTTTGTACCATATTTTTTGTTCATTAGTTATTACTTATTACATTATTGCATGAGAGATAAAGAGTCTTTTTATAAAGAATAATATTGAATAGAGAGACATGTATACTTTATGCGTCTTATTATGCGTTTATATAAATCAAGTATAACGGAATATTTAACTTTTACTAACTTAATATTCTGAAGCATATATAGTAGATTATCGAATAAAAAGTTGAGTGATAATTTTTAAGTGCTTTTCCTAAGTAGAAAAGTGGACACTTAGTAAAAAAAAAAAAAAAGAAAAAAAAAACTTTTCATAATGAGTAAGTAAGTAAGAATGAGTTTTACTAAATAACTTTATATGTATATAGAGGTAATCAGATAATGAAAATATTCATAACAGATCTGGATCAAGAAAACTGACAATAAGAACTTATAAAACAACAATAATAATAACACCATCTGCAGATGTTATTCAGGTTCTATTAAAAGTTAAAATTATATAAGTTTGAACTATGTAAAGTTTTCGTAACTATCTATTATGATTGCCAATATAGTACCTACTTCAATATTCAATAGGTAGTATTTAATCAAATCATTAAAGAATAAAAAGTTAATTTCATTATAAAATTTATTGGATTTTAAGTGGATAATGTAAATTCTACAATGTATTTTTATTTTTTTTTATCTACAACTAAATTTTCGTTTCGATCGCGATTAAAGTAATTTGCATATACTTATTCATAAACTATATATCATCAGATTTATATTACAGTTGTGCGTTTTCGCATTTCATTACGTATATATATAAAATATTAAATTGGAAGAAGTTACGATTTTCATTTCTTTACATAGAAAATCCCGCACACTTTACCTTTACGTAAATTATATTCTTTGTGCCGCACGAGTAACATTTGGAAACAATGAAAAATTTGTAAACTTCTAACAAGATTATAGTAATGTGAGTAATATAAAATGATTATCAAACAGCTGTGACATTGTGATAAATTGTCAAACATGTTTTTCCATCGAACGAAATGATATTTATAGAATTTATGGCATTTATACAGAAATTCAATGTACTACCTACTAAATATGTACATTTTAAACTAGAATCAAATAACTAATACGTGTGCGCAGATATGCATACATCGCATATTTTTTTTTTATATATTATATATATAATACATACTTCTTATACTTATTGTCAACCTAGACTACAGTTTTCCTAGTATCATATATATATTGTTCTCGCAATTTGTATAATTATGTATAAAGTATATGGGACTATATACGCTTTATGCTAGCTAACTAACTAACTATCATCATATTATTATTGTTACTTTAATATTCTGCTTAGAAAATACACATTCATGTAGATGCTGATTATGAAATTCAATATTAACTTTACATGCATATCAAACAGTAGGTTTCAATCTGGAATGAGTATGAGTATGAGTAGTATTTACTTAAAAAAAAAAAATATAATTTTTCGAGAAATTCAATATGGCACTAATTAATTTACGTAAAAATCGAAATTGATCAGCCGTTTCATATCACTGCGATTTAATTGAAAACATAAATCAAACATTTTTATTAATCATAATATTTTTCTAATTTCCAATAACTCACTTTAATAATCATAAAATTAAATTAGAAAATGATATTCTGTGTATAAAATCATTTATCACAAACAGAAAATTAACCATTAATGTTTGTTTATTCAAAATATACAGAAAAAACAAAGAAAAAAAAAATCCATTATCGCATTCTATTTCTATTTAGTGCCTATAATTATAATTATAATAATTCTTCATTTCCCAAACCCATTTTTTCTTTTTTCTTTTTTCTTTTTTCTTTTTTTTTTCTTTATTACTTTATTTAATAGCAAGGAAAAAATTTAAATAAAAAATACATAATATTGGTGATTTTCATTAATTAGTTTTTGATTAGTAAATCTAATGAATAAATAGTAGAGTATTATTAGATAACCTACGCTAATATAACCTCTGTAAATACTAAATATGCTATAACTTTTGACCTATAATAAAATAACTTTTGCATTTGTTTATAAAACATTTAGTTATGCTATATAATATGGTATCGGGTCTTACAAGAATAGAATTTGATCTTCACCATTAAATTTAACATTATTTCGATAAGATATCTAATTCCATCTAAGTATAGAGGAAATTATAATAAAAAAAAAATGTGTTAAATTGTGTGTATGTAAACAAATAAAGTCTTTGGATGAATGATGAATGATTTAAATATTACCGAAAATATTCTAAATTAACAATAAAATTAATTTTACTTAACACGAATATATAGTGAGAGAGTGACCTTTTGATTATAATCATGGGTAAAGGTCTAATTTTTCTATAAATTATATAATTAAAAAGGGATATAATGGCTTAAATATATATATATAAGATACATTTATTTGGAACAAAAAGTTTAATTGGCCTTAAATTAAAAGTCACCTTAAATGTTATCTATAGCATATTCATTAGAATATGGTCTGACCTAAATATAAAGCTATAATTCATACATAAAAATAATTATTTATTATATATTATCATCGTTTATCTTTAATTTAATATGATACTGAAAAATATATTCAGTGAACTGATCCGACCGAACCAAAACCAATTTTATATATAAATAATAATAATATATAATAATAAATACATATATACAATATTTTTTAGATAGGGGGACGTTCATAAATTACGTAACGCAAAATTGGCGATTTTTGGACCCCCTTATGTAACGCTCTTGTAACGTATTCGAAAACCCCTTCCCCCCATTTGTAACGTAACGCATCAAGAAACATAAATCACATAAAACCACATATTTTTTTCTAATATAAGAAAGTTATATATTCTTTATTATCATCAGGTCTAATTACAGTTAGATTAAACACTAAATTATGGGAATGGTGAATT
>JAABKK020003930.1:0-24146 GCA_011634745.2 Catotricha subobsoleta
TTTTTTTTTTTTTTGGTCGTAACTTTTGTCGATGATAAAAAAAAAAAATACCCTATCTAAATTTTGCAAATGTACCCCTCCCTGAAATCAGAAGCGTGTGCACCTATGCTCATGCCTCATGCTTGCATTAAAAAAAAAAAAATGTAAGTATAGTTTCGTAAGCATTCTTTGAAATTTTTATACACACAGAATTCAATACAATGCTGTTGAATATAAGAGAGAGAAAATGAAGAAGTATTAGTTCCACGCATGCGAGCCGGCATAATTTTATATACGCACCAAGTCGGAGAAACGTTATCAGCAAATTTAAAAACAGAACAAAAAAAAATATTGTTAATTATATAATTAATTTTTGATTGTGATATGAATGAATGGCAATTAGATTGTAGAAGGAAAAAAAAGTACATATAGAACTTATATGTTCTGATAATACGAAATAAAATCGGTTTTATAATTGATAGAATATCTAGCTATCAATTTTACGTATATGGTTAAATACAATTTTAATACATGGCGACCGATATCAATCGTCTATAGCATATGTCATCTAATAATGAAAATGTATTGAAGGAAAAAAATTGTGGAAGTCATTAATAATAATTCATTTTACTTTATTTTTGAATTTATTTTATTTTTATTTTTATTTTTTATATGAAAACCTAGCTTTTCTCAGGACTTAGTGGTAGAATATGGGTGAATGACCCAGTGCGTACGGGCCGCTTGAAAATATATAGATTTTGGAGTCGATCTTTGGTTCGTAAGATTCAAAAATGTAGTGCAATCTCCCTAAAAAAAACATTTTTTCTGATTTTCTTTTGATCGAGTGAACCTATACATTTTCCGCGTCTAGCTCTCTAGCTTTTGACATTACTCTCAAGGAATCAGTGCCGGCTTAAGTCATAGGCCACGCAGGCTACAGCCTAAAGCGCCAAATTTAAGGTGCGCCAAAATCGATGATGAGAGCGAAAGAAAAACTTTATGTATAAGTTTTATTAAGCTGCTAAGGACAGCGATGATTGAAATGTTCAGCAAAAATTCGATTTTTCAGTTAAGGGTAAGAGGCGCAAAAATTGAAATTTTCAGCTAAGGGTAAGAAGCGCGACTTTGTTTTTATATCTTAAGCAGATATGAATAAGGCGAAAAAAATTCAAATCTGCCTAGAGCGTCATCAAACCCTACGCCGGAACTCCAAGTAATAATTCCAGCTGTATTGTATAGCCAGAATATAGTTGTGGGCATACGTGTGGTGTTGGTATTACCATCCATGAGATTTCAAAAAAATATTACAATATGTCGATTTTGGCGAAAATAGAATCTTTTTTAAATTTTTGAACTAAAAATATGTACATGTAGTATGTTTTTTCAGTTTTAAAGAATTAATAGAGAAATAATATCTTTTCCACTTTTTCTAAGAAGTGCGTTAACGAAAAAAAAATAAGGTCTTCATTCTTTTACCCCATGTAACTTTTTCAAATCTAATTTACCCCCGTCACATGTTCCCCAGTTTCATCACATTTTATCCTAAAAGGGGGCAGCCTAACATAGCCTGACACTACTTTAATATGCCCACCACATCCTCTAAACACTCCATTTGTCCAATAGACAGTCTGACAAGATTGTCAGGCTGGCGTCACAGACGCGATCATTGAAGATTAATATAATTGGGCTACACGTCGAGGGGACTTTTTCTTCTTAATTACTTTTGTTAAGTATCGGATTCTGAAATTATTATTTAACTAAGATCATTGGAACATTTTATAATTATAATAGCTAAAATTCCACCAAAACGACAACTTCAAAGCCAATTTTACAATACACAATTAAATAAAAATAATAAATGTATACTTAATCTTTACTTGAAATGTTAACGACCATTCATGCATGCTTGAGTTTTTCTTAACAGTGCCATAATTACTAAGGAAGTAAAGCAATCTACTCAAATAGAACTCTGTGGTTTCCATGGAGTTTTAACATTCGATTTAATAGAATGCCTATTAGTTACCTGATGCTTAATTAATTTCTGAATTAAAATAAGTGTAAGTATTTCTTCAAGGAGAATAATTTACTTCATTATCCAAATAAAATAAAGTTTAAAAAGGAAATAACATTTTGAATAAGAGACTTGAAAATAATTTGATATAGCATAATCAAATAAGAAATGTAGTTATATATAGAATATGTTTAAAGTGAAATATTGGTTGAGCACATTAACAAAAAAAACCAAGCTATTTGAAAAAGCTAACTGACCAATATAATCGATTTTAGAGATCAGAACTTTCTAGTTCATTGAACAATTTTACTCTAATTAAAAACATATATATTGCTACATATTTGGTCGAATTGAGAAATTTTCTATGACTAACTCCCATTTATTTTTAAAGACGCAACTTTTCTTTATACATTGTTCCCCCCTAAAATACCCCCAAAAAACGTTTTAGTATACATTTTTCATAAATCAATTTCAACTTTCAACTTTTCAATTAGTACTTGCGTTTAGAAGTTATCTACCAAAAATGCAATACCAATACCAATACTGATAATTTGAACGGCGCACTATCTAGACTCGTTGATTATTGTTATTTTAAAGGCCGATAATGGAAGAAAGTTTTCATTTAAGCATAATATGACATAATATTTGCAGATTGCACCTAATGCCAGATCAACGACGTATATGTAGTCTTTTACATAAGTGTGAAATAAGTGTTCGTAAATATGGATTTTTGGTTTATGTAATATACATTTGAAAGTTTCAGTGATCCAACTTTTTTTTAGGTGCTAATGAGTGATCACTGTAAATCTGTTTATTGGGAAGTTATACAATAAGTCATCCAAAAGGTCCAATCCAAAACTCTTCGTTTACAAAAACATAATAGAAATGCTATAGAGGATATATCTCTGTAATAACATATCCAACGATTTGTAAATTGATAATTTAATTACATATTATATAAATAGCAGGGTACGTCGAGAGAAAAAAAAAAGTGATATTTTATATTTTTTTCTGATAAATAAAAAGTTATGTGTACAAAAGTAATCAAAAAATTTTAAATTAAGTGATAAGTACTTTTTTTACATACAGTGATTTGAAATTTCAGCTTTGCACTATTTTTAGTGCAACCAAAGTTGGCTGCATTCTAAAATGTTATATGTAAGAAGTCAACAACTTTTTTTGTTTTTATGTTCATGCTTACATTTTCCTCTTTTTAACTAAAATAAAAACTAAACAGAAATCATAGCTTTTATTCATTTTTATGATTAATTATGATTATTAAAACTATCTTTTATCAGTTTTATTGATTATCAACTAATATAAGCAAATGCCATAGCCTTAAACTTTATAGATTTCATATTTAAGGTACCGAAGAATATGATGATGAAATTTAGTGGAAATGCTTTTATTTGAAATTTTGAAGTCTGAATTAAAAAAAGTATATATATATTTAGTGCTGTGCATCAATTAACTGCTGTGTATCATAACCCTATTCAATTATAAAAAAAGAGATAAACATATTAAATCATCAATAAAAAAAACCTTGTGTTTTTTCATCTTCAGTACCTTTCATTAATTATATCTATGTCTGCTAAATGATGCACCTGCTTTAATGTGTACATATGTACGAGTACATAATTTATTAATGGAGATGGAGATTTCTTGTTCCCTTTGAAATAAATTTATAAAAAGTATAATATAAGATATCTTATTTAGTAAATATTATTAGAATAAGGTCAATAGGTTGATTGTTAGTTTCACAAGCGATGATATTATGTGAACTTCTGATTATCCTTATCAACTATGTAAATATATTTAATTGAAGATAGTCACATTTTTCTTCTTTTTTTTTTTTGAGCGACGATTGAGCTATTTACTTATCTCGCATTTCTATTGAACAATCGTTTTGTAATAGCATCAGCAAGTATAGTCGTGTTTATAAGAAATTAATTTATATTTATACTTCAGCTTTGGAATTGCAGTTAATTCTACGCTCCTTCTTTTTACTATATGTTGATTTGGCATTAAGTACGTGCTATATTACAGTGAAACCTGATAATTTAATATATGATATATTTGGCAGAGAATTGAACTCTGTTATTTCTTATAGGTTTCGAGGTCGATAACTGGAATATGGATTTGTGTAAAATGGCAGGGGGTTCAGTTCCAAAGATAAGAAAAATATTTTAGGATGAACAGTAGAAACCATTTATGTTTTTTATTTTTTTTTATGATGACTTTTCTAATGACTTCTAATGACATTGGCTGCTTTTCTAGAAATACAAAAGAAACTTTAATAAATAAGATTAATGTCTATTAGAACTGACAAATTTCTTGATTTGGAATTATATCTGACCGTAAATGATTTTTTTTGCGATAGTTGGTTGCATCAGCAGGCTTTACTGTATTATATATACGTATAGTCGTATATATATTTAATGTTTCGTATAGTTATCGCAATTTCATGCAATATATATCAAATTAATTATTAAAAAAAAAAAATATTGCCTTTCTCTCAGTTTTAAGTATTTAAAATTGTGATTATAAATAAATGATATCATTAAATAAATATACAATTGATTAATGAATATGTACATATATGAATTAACAATTAGTTCAAAATATGGAATTCGCGCTTATAATATTTATTTGAAGAATCTCAACTTATTGATAACCTTTCGATTTTAAATACAACATAGTAACAATAATCACATTTACTCTGATAATTTATGATTTTATGAGTAATATGAATTCAGGTGGGACATTTTAATAATTATTCAATAAAAATATTTATTTTGTGAAAAAGGCACTACAGATGGATAAAATCAATACTGAACGAATCTGGTTTTCTGTGATTTTTTACCAGCATGACATTAGCTCCGCAGACTTAAGCTCCAAACACGACTTAAACTTCAAAAAGGACGTAAGGATAACTTTAGGACGTAAAAGGATATAAGCTCCCAGAAAGTTGAAAAAAAATTAGTTTTAAAAGCCGAACTCATGACATATGCTCCAAAAATGTAGATTTAAACTTCGTAAACAGGGATATTAGCTCTAAATACGTGAAAAGAGGAACAAAACTGGACTTAAGGTCCTAAAACAGAAAATTTAAAATGACTTTAGCTCCGGAGATTGTATGTATTTGAAAGTCCCAAAAATAGTGAAATATGGGAAAAAATGGACGTAGAATTCAAAACAATAAAATAAAACGGACTTTAGCTTCGGAGAAATAGAAGAATAGAAGACATAATTTTTTTGTTTTAGATCAGAGAGTAAAATAAGAACTTTTTTGGACTGCAGTTTAGTTTAAAAAAAAAAGAAATGGTCTTTGAGAATGGTAGAGCCATTTTAGCTTTTATTTTTTTCAAAAACTTTGTATGAAAATGTGAGAAGAAATTTATGGGAAAATACAGACTTCTACTAAAACATTAAACACTCTAAAGATAAGCGATCAAATTTAAAATGATTTTCATCATATAGGTACATGAATCCTAGAAGTCACTTTAATAAATCAACAACTATTCAACACAAAAAGTTGTTCGCTTTTTTTCGAAAAGTTAAGCTCCCAGGGTATTTGCTTATACCATTACACTCCAAAATAACGGAAACATCTATTTAAAAATTTCAAAATGACGTGTTTAATTTTTTATGCATTTATTCGTTTCTATCGAAATATATAAAATTCTTATGAAAATCATTAAATTTGAATGTTTTACCTAGAGGAGATCTAATTTATGTTGTACTTATATTGAAATTGATATGATTAATACTATTAAAAAAAAAATGTAAGATATTATATGTGAAAAAAAACCTCGTTTTATTTAAAATTTTCAATTGAGTATTTTTTTTAATAAATACTATATTTTGGCGTTGGCGTTGGTTAGATAGGTTATTTAATGAACTTCCAATTTGCTTTTTAATAAAATCATTCGGACAAGATTTGCAAAAGTTATGGCTGGCCGTTTTAGTAAAGATTTTAATTCTGAAAAGTAATTTCTATTTTTAAAAATTTTACAGTAAAATTTTTTTTGGGGGCCTGAACAAAAACTCAACTCAAAATTCCGAAAACAAATCAGCGTCCATTTGAACCCATTTGGCAACTTTCCCGCACGCAGGCTTTTTGAATAAAAAAAGAAAAAAAAAGCTAAGATCGCTCGCTCGCTCCACTGCAGAGTTTAGTTTTTTGTATGAACTTTTGTTTTGGTTTTATTTGGAAAAATAATAATACATATTTCATGTTTCTGAGCAAAAAAAAATACAAAACTTGAAACCTTAATTTGATCAAAATTTAAAACTGAAAATTATGGATATCGGTGGAGTTGGTTTGTATATTTGCATCTTCCTGTTCTTCGTTGTTTCCTCTTGCTTCTGGAAACGCTCGCTACCTTCGAACAAAATAATCGGAATTGGAGTAATTTGAAAATAAATAATAAATAATCATATAAATTTCAATTGCATTTTCTGAATATTTGGACTGCAGAAATATATTTTAGACTGCAGTTTTTCTGTTGTACTACAGCTTATTTTACTCCCTGTTTTAGATATATCATTTATTTAATTTTCGAGTTAGAATTGTAATAACAACAAGCTATATATAATATATTTATGTTAGATTTTGATTAAATATTGATATTTATTAAAAACAAAGTACAGCATCTCTTTTATTTTGTCAATAAGCGTTAAATTTAAAGTTTAAAAAAAAAAGTTTTAAGATTACATTATATCATTATTTTTATATTCAAATTAAGTGCGATTCTTTGACCATATCGGCCTCTTAAGTATCTGTCATAGAATGTCATATGTCCTAATCAGAGGTCTGCATGGTATTACCAAGTCTTTAAAAAATATATGGTATAAAAATATACCAAAAACGAGCAATCGCCGTGCCAGTCCAAAAGTAAGACATCTTAAAACATAAATTTGATGCAAAATATTGTATCTTTATTCTTTATACGATATCAATATACAGATACAAAATTTTGCATCAAATTTATGTTTTAAGATGTCTTACTTTTGAACTGGCACGGCGATATGGTATAAAAACATACCAAAAATAAATTATGGTATGGCGATATAACATATAACATACCAGAGACGAAATATGGTATGAAAATATACCAAAAATGAAATATGATTTATTTCACGATTTAGTGGTAAGATATTGGTGATTAACTACTAACCAAAAGACGCAGAATTTTATCGTTGCGATAATATAAAGGTTTACGTAAAATAAAGCTGTTATTAAAAAATAATAAGTTTTCATTTCATTTCATATTTCATTTTTGGTATACTTTTATACCACATAATTTTTTCAAGACTTTGGAAATACCATGCAGACCCCTATGGTCCTAATATCATATTGTAATAGTAGTACGTGTAGTTCGCACCATGATAACTATCTGGATCTTGAAAATTGTAAGCTTTGTCGAAATATTCAAATAATTTATTTACTTTATAAAATTTGTTTTACCATGAGCGATTATCGATCCAATTACGATTATAAAATATGAATATTTCTTCTAGAAAACTGTAATTATGCATTCCATTTCCATGAAAGTATTTTGCGAGACATAGCCGTTGTTGATATCCAATTTCTTTTGATAATAAAACTTTTACAACAAAAACCGGGTCACAATATGTAATCGTATAAAAAATATTTTCCATCCCATTTTTAAATCGGTTATGATTAATTGAATCATATCGTTTAATTAATGCCATATCATTGTTATACAATATTTCACGTCTATCGTTTTCAAGTAAATAATATAAATTTGCTGGCAGTGGATTAGGATTATTAATAAAAGTTGGAGTTTCATTAAATGGCTTTCTATTTCTCAAGTTATCCTCTACATAATATAGAGCGTTTGATAATGTTCCATCAAAATTATCATCCATTTTTGAAACAATTTTATATTTTTAAAGCACAAATAAGGGGGTTATCCCACATTAGTTCGTATCGTCTAACTTATATTCTAACCGTGATAATAGATATGAGTGTGAATGAGATGCAACAGCGGCCATATCACTCACCCTCATATCTATTATCACAGTTAGAACATATGTTAGATGATACGAACTAATGTGGGATAACCGCCTAATAAGAGTTAAGAAGTCAAAAAATTTGTATTAAAATTCGAGCAAACTGCACTTAAATCAATAAAGAACCGATAAGTGAATTAAAAACGAGAAAGACTATAATGACGCTACAAAACCATAAACTATATTATCAAATCTTTGTCCATTGTGTAAAAAGAAAATTGTGAATACAATTATTTTAAATTAGATATTGTTATATATATTGAACAAGTAAAATGTACTTACTTGTACGCATAATAGGTACAATGTACACGCACAGTAAACATTCTTTTAATTTATTCACAAATACAAGTGTACAAAAATTTCAATTAAATATTTCACATATGTTTATGTATAAATATTTTCATAATACGATATGTAATTAGATTTTAAACATTTTTAGAAAATGGTTTTATTTTTAGAAATATGAATAAATAACAAAAATAAGACTTAAACCCCAAAAGAACAGAAGACTTAAACTACAAACCTTTGGAGCTAAAGTCTTGGAGTTAAAGTCACTCTGGGTTTTTGGAACTTAAGTCTGCGGAGCTAATGTCCAAAACACCGATTTTTTTGAATTCGTGAAACCGACGATTTTTGCATGAAATTGAAGCTCGTTCTTGGTGCATTTATGCACTGTTAATAGATAATTTCTAATGGAATGACTTTTTCTGATGCTCTAAAAATTTTTTATATTTGTTTTTTATGTTTGTACAATTGTATATACTTTAAAATCATTTTCTTATTTTATTAAAAAAAACTTTTAATTCGTATACAATAAATTTTTAAATCATTATGCACAAAAAGTCTTCAGAATATTTACTCCGAAAAAACCAATAGCACATAAACATAATATTAAGACTCTATCGTTATTTTAGAATATTTATGAATGTGATCTACACTGCATAGGTTTGTAGTTTACCTGAGCATTTGTCGGTAATAATTTCAGTTTTATTTTAAATAATTTTATTAAATAAGTAACACCTACAGCATTTTTAGATGCTGATAATAATTTACAATCGTATATAATATATAATATATAAACCCAAGCCAAGCTTATATATAAATAAAAAATAACAGCAGCCCTTCAGGTACAAATTTAAGTTTGTTTACAAATTTTACAACTCAATAAATTTAAATTTTCTTTGATTTTTTTTAAATGCTACGTTGTCTTTTTTCTCTCTGTGGATGATCGTTTTCTTATGAGATGTATTCGCATTTATTGTAAAAAAAGACAAACGCCGTGTTTTTTATACACTATATTTTATAAAAATTTCTTATTGCTGATATGCTAACATCGAAAAAAAAAAAGAATAAGATATAAAAATCGTTTCGCTTGCAGCCATTTGCAACTTTGTTGCAATGAAAATATAAATATATATAATATATATGTATGTCTATATATACTTATATGTATATCTATAAAAAAAAAAAACAAAAAATGTGTTGCGGTTTTGTGGACAATTTAACTTACAAGCAATTAAAAATCGTTTAATATTTAAAAAAAAAAAAATGGTCAGGTGAGCAGAGCAGTTTACCCTTGTGACAAGAAATGACAGTTATTTATGTTTATTTTAGATTTTAATGAAATGAAAGCATATAGATGACTTTACTGCTTTTAAAACGAATTCTTTTAAAAAAATTATGGATAACTTTGAAAAAGATTTCACGCCCTGTGAATATTCGTACTTATATACCCCAGCATGAATCGCACTATAATTACTTTACTGTTTCTATTCAATTTATAACTTCAAAAACCTATTTTTATTATGCGTACATTTAATGGTTATTACTCTGAAAGTTTATGTTCACTTACAGGTATCTTTTTTTTAAAAAAAAAATTATTCGAAATATTGTCATTTGATCCTCCTGATAGTTTATTTGTATTAAATTTATTATTATTCTTTATGTAGAAAGCAACACTTTGTCGAAGGGTTGCACTTTTTTCTTTATTGTTATTATATTTATCTAGTATTATATGTGTCGAAAATTGATGTGGAAAATAGGTATTTATTTCACATAAAATATGTAACTTTATACTCTTAAGAATACCAATTTCATAGACGAAGAAGTGTATCTCTATCATGGACGCCTACAGGATATTGCATTATATCAAACACGCAACATATAACACTAAAGAAGAAAAAAAAGCCAAAGCAGAAAGAACATTTCAAGTATATCGCAATATCGCATTATTTCGAGGATAATATGTTGTTTGTGGCTTAAATATCAGTAGATGTGCGCCGCTCACGCACACTGTTTTAATATAATTCACATTACAAGTAATTTTATTGATTTCCTTCAAAGCAAGTAATTTATCGATTAAAATTACGATGGTATTTCAATTATAAATTCTGATAATATGTAATGATAGTTTATTGTCTTAATTCACCATATATTCTCATATGCAATATATGCCCAGCCCATATTACTACTTCGAGATACACGGGTACAGATTTAATCTAAACAGTTCAGATTTTTCAATTTTTTTTTTCAAGTATACAGAATTTACAGACTTTATTTTATCACCTTCTTTGGGAAAATGAGATTCTTACAAAAAAATTATCCATTACTAACTCCTATTTATTTTCAGAAACGCATTCCCTATTGACCCACCTTTAGTGTAAATTATCTCTTTGTCAAAATTTTATACTAAAATTCTTTGTGGAGGCGTCGGAGGAGGGTAAATGGGGTACTAATTCGATGCGTCTCCAATATTTTTAGCTGCCAAAACTTGGCAACCCAACTTCGAAATAATAAAACATTAAGAATTTTTTATTCAAAGTTAAGTGAAATGTTTTGCTCTTATTTTCATTAAGCGAACATCTTCGTTTATCTGGATTAGAAAAACGAATAGCGCCACTTGTTTGGTGAGATTCAGATGAATTTTCAATATATAATAAATGAGAAACTAGAATATCTTTTGATCATATAATGTAAACAAATAGAAAATTTTGATTAGAAAATGTTGACTGATTTCATTTTCTGGTTGCAATTTTCGATAACTTTATATAATTTTTCAAATCAGTTATGCAGGATATTCTTATATAATATAAATTAAAACCCTTTGATCCGAATTTTTTTTCTATAATTTTAGTATTCTCACTCAACCAATAGTAAATTAAATTAAATGAAAATACGTTTTTTTTTTTTTTTTGAAATACTCTCTCATACCAATAATCTTAATCTTAGACAGAATTCTGAAACTAAACGCATACTAACTATAACATTTGGCACAATTCAATCAGTTTGTGTGCCTTCCAGTTATACAAAATGCGAATTTACTTATACTCACGAAGATCCAGCTTTAGATTATAATTACATTTACAGAGTGCCTGGTACCTTTGTGCAAGTAAAAAAGATTAGAAATATATTAAATTGGGTAAAGTTTAAGCCGACCTCATCAATTTTCCGAAAAAAAAAAAACAAAAAAAAATGTATGATCAACCCAAGCAAATATTATTCAATGATGCATAGGCGAAGGTAAAGGTAAAGTAAAGTAAAGTAAAGTAAAAGTAATGCACATTAATAGCACAAGGAAAAAAAATCGAATAGCAATTTAGGTACATACTATAGCTTAAAAGTATATAAAATAAACTTTTAAACAATAAATATTGCTTTTAGCATGTGCTATACAAAGAACCTTAATTTTAATTCTTATACAAATAGACCTTGATTGATACCTTTTCTTCTCATATAGATTTTTTTTTCTTTCTTACAGTTCCTATTATGATGGTCGCTTGCATAGAATCAACTTGGATCAAGCAAAGGTATACCAACAAAAATTTACAAATAATACGTACAAATACATATTACCTCCGTCTGTATAATATTATGTGATATGAATTGTGCATATTTACCTTACCCTTGTACACGATTTTTTTGTTTTGCTTTGCTTTTTTTTTTCTCTTACCAGGTACCTATTAAGTAAATAAGGAAGAAATATTATGTGTACCTCCTGCTATACCATATAATATATCCAATTCAATATATTATTATTTTTAAACAATAATAAGAGAGAAGAAAAAAATTACGGTCAGGTCAGGTTGGGTTATGCAGAAGAAAAGAAATAAAGAAGAAAAAAAAAATTATAAAGAATATATGAAGAATTGATGAGGAGACCCAAGCCAAGCCAAGCCAAGACATATATATATATATATATATATATATCCCTTACTAGATCACAGAACAATATATTGTTATTAAAAAAAAAAAAAATGAAAGAAATAAAATAAAAAAAATATCTATAATATATATGAACGAAATATATCGTAACTGTTTGTATAATTGTATTTTTGTATAAGGACTTAAGGAGGTATAAGTAAAGTATAAACACATCGGTGCTGTTGTTACATATTATTATAATATTTAAGCAAAAATCAAACATGATGTGACGTGATATCTACAAGCTGCTACACAATAGGAAGAAACATCTGTCCGTCTTTAAAAAAAAAAAAAAAGGAAAAAAAATTACTAACAACATAACAAATATAAGAAAAAAATAAGATTTTTTTTAATTTTATTTTTCAAAAAAAAGGTAATGAAATCTAAAAGGCACGGGACAAAGGATAGAAAGAGATATTCGACGTATATATAGATAATAATATATATATTTTTTTAAATAATATTTGTTGCTTTATGATGAGCTCTAAGATTATTCAAAATGTTTTTTTTTTGTCACACGCACACACAGCATATTTACCATATATCTTACTGTTGGAGTATATACGCAGAAATATAACAGGAAATGGATAGAATAAAGTAATGAAGAGTTTTTTTCTTTTCTTTTTTTAATAGAAAAGAGACCTATCCATATCTTTATGTATAAAAATGTATGCATCAATTTCTTGTTTTCATATTTAAACCAAATACTAGAATAAACAAAACAAAAAAAAAAAAGAAGTCTTAGGTAACGAAAATATTTCATAAAGAGTGCAAACTCTTTTATTCTGGTTGATAATTTTTCATTAATATTTTAATCTTCTTCATCCTGTATGATCGATCCATATAGTTTTACCTATGATGAAAGTTTATAATTTTATAATACAAAAAGTTATATAGATAATTGTTGCTAGATATTAAATTGATAACAGGTATGGGTGTCGTTACATTTTACAGTAAAAGTGCTGGATGGTATTTTCACAACAGCTTTAATATTTTCCCATTTATTTACCACATACGCCAATCCCTGAATTCCTTTTCAAAAAAAAATTGTACAAAATGTTCACCGAAAATGGTTCGAAATCGCATGTAATAAAAATTAATGAAATAACAAAGATAATCACTAATCACATAATAATAATAATGCAAGGAATAAAAAAAGAAAATAAAAAAAAAATCTGTTCTTAATTAAGCAGGTGCTTGAGGTGCCCATAAACAAACTTATAGTAATGGTGGATCTTAAATCGACAGGTGGTTTTTTCTTTTTACTTTAAAAAAGTGGATGTTCCTACGCGCAACCAAATTAATAAAAACAGAAACAAAAAAAAAATAATAATAAAGAAAATGGAATAAGTAGTAAACCTGAAATGATAAAAATTATAAGGAAAGAAGACTATTTATTATTGACGTTGCAAACATTACACATTGAATGAAAATAGAAATAGGGACACATTTAAGCATTCCAATTAGTTGGAAACAACTATTAATCTAATTGGATCTTCATTTAATTCTTGTATTTTGAAAAAAGGTGTTTTTTTTTTATATTTTGTTAATTTCCTGTGTATACATTTAAATGGAATCGAAGACCGAAAATTGGTTTTAAATTAAATAATTTAATATCATTAGGAATTTTTATTTTTTATAGTTTGATAGAGTTGTGTTTGCATCGAGAACAACCTGCTATTTGCGAATTATTTTGTGGTTGAAATTTACTTTTTAATTGAAAAAAAAATTAATAATAATTGATTTAAAAATATTTTATAAAAATATTTCTATTTCTTTATTCTTTAAATTCATTCATATCATTGCATCAGTTTAATTTCATTAGATAAGAAATATTTTACAAAAGAAGTTTTAATAGTTATTCAATTCAATATCAATAAAATTAAAAAAAATGCTTTTTATATTCAGACATAAGTATTTTTATACTTATTTTGTATGTAATTTAACCAGAAATTATACAATTTTATATCGAAAATTCGTTATTCATGCGTTAAAAATACGTAAATCATAATTTAAATGTTTTGTTTTAAATTTCATTGTCTTCTGAACTGAATGGAATTAAATTATGTTATCCATTTTCCAAATAATTAAGCATTAATTATATCACTAAAATTAAATCCTTCGTTTGCAATGCCTAAGTCTGTCCATATTTTATCGAATTCTTCCTTGTAACAGTTTTTCATTGTTGAATCCGAACTTATTACAACGTTCTCCCAATTGCCGCTCAATGCCTGAAACCAGAAAATGAGAAAATTATGATTTTTACAAAAAACCAAAAAAAAACTTAATAACATGACTAAAACGAAAATACATTACGTTCATTGTCCAATTTAAAGACCCAGTTAACACCACTCCCTTGGTTGGATGCGTATTTATAATATCTTCTTTTTCACCATGAGTCACATCAATCAAACAAAATTTATGGTGCAATAGTTTTTCGGTCTTAGTACCATCTTTGTACATTCGAACTGGAATATCTAAAATAGGGGGAAGAACAACAGAAAATTAAATTTGGTTTTGATTCCATTTCTAGTATATGCTAACCACGTTTTGATAATTTCTCCATTAGCGAGCCTGTTGAAGTTAACATTGATTTATCCGCAATCACACGAACAATGACACCTCTATTTTTAGCACGATTGATTGCTTCAAACAATTCTCTACAAGTGAATATATACATAGCAAGACAAATTATTGTGTTGGCTGAATCAATATAATGAATAATGCGATCCAATTTTTTCGAAATGCAATATTCATTTGTGCATAGTACGGCCGCACAACAGCCCGATTTATTATTTGTGAATAATACTTCCATGATTCGGCCTTTGCGTTCAATATAATTTCTATACAATTTATACAATAGTTCTGAGGACAGCGAAATGCCCAGAAATGTAAGGGTGTATTTAAATATTGAATGCATTATTCACAAATAATTAAAAATTATGCTGAGATAATTTGTTTTTACACTTGTTGGTTTTTTCTTTTCGTAGGTTATTATTTAGCTCGCTACATATAAACAAAATAAATTTAATGCCGGCAAATTCTACATGACAAAATATAAACTTCAATTTGTGGAGACTCTTTTTATTGTACGTTTTGAATAAAAACGATAAAAAAGTAAAAGCTTTTTTTTTGTTGAACGTTTTTTGATGTTTTTGTTAATGTTTTGTTGTCGAATAGAATTCATGAAAACAAAATAATAATTTATTTAAATAGAAATACGTTTTTGTTAGCCGGTTTTCATAATTTTGTTCAAATTATCAATATTTAAATCATTTAAAAGGTAAGTTTCCTTTTTATTTATTTTTCTTGAATTAAAGAACTGAACGCAATAAGTTGCGTGGCGGAAATTCTTTTCTATAATTTTTTTTTTATTGTGGTTATGATCGATTGAAGATAAATGCCGACTTTAAAATATCATTGACGTGGAAATGTGTGGCTCTCGTAATCACATTTGTCGATAATTTATAAATTGATATTAATACAAATACATTTTTTTTTTTAAATATTTTCTTTTCATTGTCGTAACAAGGTTAATTAAAACTAGTAAAAGGCACCACAATGGTAACAAAGAAACATATGTTGATGACAATATTGTTGATAACAATCATTGATCAAATTCCGTCATCGTATAGTGAAGAGGAATTCTGTTATTCTTATGGTCCTGGTGCTGGTAATCACGTTTATCCTCAAGGTTCTGGTACAGCAAATCATCAATTGCAATATACTAAAGCAGTTAGTAAGTAGTTTTTTTCTTGTCTTCTAATTTTGAATAAATTGGTTCAAATTTTCATATATTCAAATTTTATAAAAATATTTCAAATATATAGTTTCAAAGCCGGCGCCACACTTTGAAGGAACTGCGGTTGTTAATGGCGAATTCACACAGTTATCGCTAGCTGATTTTGTTGGAAAATATATTGTATTTTTCTTTTATCCATTAGATTTGTAAGTATTCATTGATTGTAATTAAAAGTTTTCTTATTTGTCTAATGTCAAAATTGTACAAATATATTCACATTTTTTCTGATCACTCTTAATAACGTTCCAATTTTCTGTCAGCACATTTGTTTGTCCCACTGAGATATTAGCTTTTTCGGATAGAATCGAAGAATTTAAGAAGATTAATACTGAGGTTATTGCATGCAGTGTTGATTCACAGTTTACTCATTTAGCATGGATAAGTACAGCACGCAAAGAGGTAAAAATATTAAGAATACTTTAAAATTGGCTAGATGAATGATTTCTTTATTATTTTCAGGGTGGCATTGGAAAAGTTAATATTCCCGTTTTGAGTGATTTAACACACAAAATATCAAAAGACTATGGAGTTTATTTAGATGATCTTGGTCACACACTCAGGTTAAACATTATTTTCAATTATCAAATAGCAATGAATATATAAATCGATTATTAGATTGTGCTTATCATACTTTAATTTTCTTTTCTGTTTATGACAGAGGATTATTTATAATTGATCATAAAGGTGTTTTGCGACAAATAACTATGAATGATTTACCGGTTGGAAGAAGCGTCGATGAAACTCTACGTTTGGTTCAAGCATTCCAATATACAGATAGTCACGGTGAAGTTTGCCCGGCTGGATGGAAACCTGGCTCAGATACAGTAAATGTTATCGCTATGTTTTTTTTTCAAATTTATTGTTAATATTGTTTCTATTATTTTTCAGATTGTCCCAAATCCAGAGGAGAAGAAGAAATATTTCCAAAGAAATAATTAGAATTTAAATATTTGTGTTCCACATCTTTAATAAAAATGATTGGTCAAAAATTGTAAAACTTTTGTTATTCTTTATTATTCCAGTTGCGCGAATCAAGTCAAAAATGAAACAAAATTTAATTCAAGAAATTTAGAAATTGTCACTATTATACACTGTACACTGTACAGGCTATGCTCTTAAATTTTTTAAGCTTCAAATAAGTCATAAAGGAGAATTGTAGTAATACTTCAATTAGCTCATCAGTTATTATATCGTTGGTAATCATCTGGCATTAGGTGTTATCTACAAATGATACGAAAAGCATTAGCAGTTATCTGTATGTGCTACGAATAGCATTGTACATCCTTATACATTTTGTAACATTTGTAGATAGCACCTAATGCCAGATCACCGACGAATATGTAAATTTAACGAAAATACTTCCAACATTATTTATTTTTTTACACAACATGCCTTTATTCTCATATGTAGTCGACTCAAAATTAGTTAACAGTATTAATTACCAACATTCAATATTTCTTAGAGTATTCTCTGTATTCTTTGTAAATATTATTCACTTTGGTTTCTTTCATTAAATTTTAAGTTACATTTTACAGATGAAATGAATTGAACGTGAAACACAGCCAGCTGTTTAAATATTAATACAGTATATCTATTACGGTTTTATGCTCTCAATTTATGTGCGAATTCTTTACGAATCTACTTTCTAACAAAATTAAATAATTTAAGCAATGAATAAGCTTTCATGCCGCTTCATGATCTCATTTTATGTTCTAATTTTTTACAAATCTTAAATTCAAATCAGCTTGAAATTGAGTTGTCGTTCCTTCAACTATTATCACATTATGACATGACCACCACCACCACCTTAAAACAAAATCCAATTATATTTGGCAAAAAATACAAAAAAAGAAAATAAATAGAAACAAACAAAATCAATTCAATTTGCAACTAAAGCATTAGAAGCATTTTATTTGGAATCCTGCATGCAATTTATTGTTGTACAAAAAAAAAAAAAAAAAAATTAAAAGTTATAATAAAAGTACAAAAAAAGGAATTTTTAACAAAATAAATATGGAAAGCTATTGCATACACATTTAAAAAAAGTCGAAAACAGAAAATAACTTAAGCTGTTTTTGAAATGAGTGTTAAATTAATATTTAATTTCAGTTTTTAATTTTTTATTTTTTTCTTTGTGTTTTATTGAAGACCATATTTTTTTTTTGTAAATGTTTTAATTTTAATTTTGTTGTTAAATTATTTTCCACATTTTTTATATTAATATTTTTATTTTTTTTTTTATTTATTCTCTCCCATTCTTTCTCTTTAATCTATCTGAATTTCATTGAATAGCCATACAATAACCATTCTATGAAAGTTGACCGCAATCGGCAACAACGATTTTCTTGTTGGTTTTTCCACTTTGAGTGCCCCATGACTCGATCTTCTTGATAATATCCATGCCCTCAATAACAGTACCAAAGACAACGTGACGATTATCCAACCAAGATGTTTTCACAGTTGTAACAAAGAATTGAGAGCCATTAGTGTTTGGGCCAGCGTTTGCCTAGAATTTTTTTTTTTTTTATATAAAAACAGAAAAATTAGTATTTTGATTTTTTTTTCACTTACAAACTGAAGAATTTTAAGAAATAAAACACTTGATTTCAGATACGAATTTTATATGAAATTCACTTACCATTGACAAAGTTCCTGGTGCTAAATGCTTCAAGGTGAAATTTTCATCCTCGAATTTGGTTCCATAAATGGATTTTCCACCAGTTCCATTGTGATTGGTGAAATCACCTCCTTGGCACATGAAATTGGGAATGACACGATGGAATGTTGAGCCCTTGTAACCAAAACCTTTTTCTCCTGTGCATAATGCTCGGAAATTTTCTGCAGTTTTTGGTACCACATCGGAACGGAGCTAAATTTAAAGAAAATAAAAATAGAAATTTATTATTAAACCCAAAAAATTATGAAAATCATTTATTATAATTTTTGTATCGTTAAATCTAATTGTTTTTTGTCCATTGCATGTAATTGTATGTATATTACAAGAGAAAATTGTATAACAAAACTGAGTTCAATTATTAATAGGCAAAAGAATTATTAATGATTTGATAATCAAATCAATTTTACGGAATTCGTATATCTTCCAGCTAACAATAAAAATGTATTTTATTTTTATTATTAAATAATAAAAGAAAAAAAGAAAAACAGTTAACTACTATAATGATCATTAAAACTAACTGGTGACGCGTTCAATGCTATTCAAATAATTGAAAAAACTTTTTCTATTTACTTAATACTAATAATAACTGTTTAGTGTTTAACTTATTCATTACGATATTGCATAATCCAATTCAAATATTTATTAGTTTTGAATATAATGTCTTAATTTAAAATCATGATACATATTTATAATAATTCCAAGTAGTCGATAATGATTCGTTTGCTTTTTATTCTGATTAAAGCATGCGATTATTTATTTTTGTATTTTTGGATAATATAAAAGTAAATTAACCATTGAAATGTTTAAAATTATGTGGTGTTCTTTAACACAGCAATGAAAACATAGTATTAATCTTGAATGAATAAGTATAATATCCAGAGTGAAATGAAATAACAATTAATCGATATCCAATTCTCCATATAATATTATTATTCTCATATGAAAACTTTATTAAATCTTCTGTTTGCCAAAAACGGTATAATATTGACTGACATAAAGAAAAGATAACATATAAACATTTTGAATTTCTCCATTCACGATTAAAATTAATGGCAATTGATACCATATTTCTGGTAAATCGTATATGGGCTCAAATGAATACATCAAACAATAACAAAAACATTCCAAACTGAATTAATTATTTATTGGTTTCTGTTTCGTTTGTTCGCTCTGTAAATATATCAATAATAATCTATTTAGTATTTACCTTTTGTATTATTGGTAACCACACTTACTGAGAGTAAATTTATTTCGTTTATACTTTAAGTCCTGGCCTCCACCCACCCAACATATTATATTAATTAGTTTTAAAATAAGTCGTAACCTTTTGTAGGATGGATTTTGGACGAGGGTGTTTTTTTTGTATATTACAGAGGAGAAAAAAAATCAATTCTTTTTTCTCTGACAATGGTAAATGTGCATAAATAAAGAATTTTTTTTTCCGAAAAAAGTGATTTCAAATATATTTAAAAGTAAATGAGAAAGTCAATTCATAGATAAAATTTATGTAATAAGAATAGAGAATGTTCGACTAAAATATAACATTAAAAATGTTACGTACCAAAAAAAGATATTAAATAAATCTCCACAAAAAAAAGAGTGTTTTGATACATTTAAATTTCCGTACAGAAACGCCCGTTCGGCCGTTCATAATCATATTTATATTTGGCATGGAAATAAAAGTTGACTCGATGGAACTGATAAGACATATTCATTTTTTTCTTAATAGTTAAAAAAATTCTGTATAAAAATATTCCCCCATTTCCTGAAGTCAAATAATCTTAATTCAGTTTCCGTTAATTCGTTTGTTATTTTTTTTTATCACAACTAAAAATATTTCATTTTCAAGAAATAAACAAAAATTTCATCAAGGTCGACAACATATTAGCCTCTGTACAGAATAAATACGTACGTACACACCGAAAACTATAAGGTATATAATTAAATTATCATCAAAATCGACTATTTTTGTAAAGCATTAATAAAAACTAATAAATAAAATATTTTTGCGCCTCGATTTGCGTGTCAATGTTTAGTGTGTTGATTCGATAGCGTGCATGCATTTATAAATCAAATATATAGTCAGTACATATGACTTATAAATTATTCGATGATAGAATATGTTTAATCAATTTTTATTTAAAAGTAACAAATATGATAACAATAAACAATACAAGTTTTTCGGGTAAGTAAAAGTATGTATGTCTAAATGAATTGCTATTATAATTTATTGAGTGAGAATAATTAATTGATTAACTAATTTTCTATACAATATTTATATATGCGCACCTATATAGGCTGTATGCTCTCTGTATGTGCTTTATTTTTATTCATGAATTCTATAGTTTATGTGTCGTTTCAACACAGTCACACTTTCATTGGTAAAAGAAAAAGAAAATTAAATGACTGCAATTAGTATTTGCATTCGATATGGCTCATTGGTTGGATTAGTTAGAGGCGAATATCGATTATACCCGATTACTGAATTAATATTAATGGTGAAGGTGACATCTGACGTGTGTAGTATTAATATAATGCGTAAGGTTTTTATCATGATAAATTCGTTTGAGAATTTGTAATTAACAAGAAAATATGTTTTAAATCAGAATCAGTGTTCGTATAGTTTTCATGAAATTGAAAATTTATGAAACGTTTCATTGAAAAGTCTTATCTTTTCATTTCATTTCATAAAATGTTTTGACAACTAAAAAATTATTTAATTTGCAATTTTTTTTTTGTTGATATATTAAAGAAGTTAATTTAAACAGGTTAATAATAATCTTTAATGCGTTATCAGTTAATAATATACTTAATAATAGGGTAGAAACATTTTTATTTTTACATATCTTCTACCCCAGCTTATTATTTAATGGCATTTGGTCTCCTCTTGTTTAATTTGTTCAATAAGTCTTGAAAATAATATGCGGAATCTCGATTTGCGCGCCCCTCTGAAGATGTAAAAAGTAGTTTTTAATATTATTAAATTTATATTATTATTATTTCATTTTTTAACCGTTACATATAACAGATAGATAGAATAAGTCATTTGCCTTTCAAATAAAAAATTGTTCATTTGCAGTTATCAGATTTTGTAAAATCGTTTTTTTTTTTTTTGCAAAATTTTAAATCTAATAACTAAATTTTTTTTATTAAACTATAAATAATTGTCCATATCGAAGATCTTATTTATTTTTAAAACCTTTTATACTTGACTAGGTAATAAACCAAACGCATCAAAATAAGCAGAAGTAAAAGAATGTAGAAATAAAAAAGAAATCGTTAGACCGATAAAAAAATTAATTATAAAAGAAAAAATTAAGCAATGAGCGTTCAATTTTAAGGAATTGTTGTTTGTATGCAAAATACAACTATACATATCTCAAATCATCTAATGTGATTGCCAAAATGTCATAAGTTTCATTTACTTATATTTATTTTTTTATTTTTCATGAAATTTTTATGAAACGGACGTTGGTGAAGAGTTTCAATTTTTCATTTCATTGAAACCTTTTCCACTAACACTGATTCAGAATTTAAATTATATTTTGAAACTGTAGTTTTCAGAAGATTGAAACTTATTTTATGGGATTTAGGGTTATTTTATCAATCACGGTTAAACTTTAAACGGCCAACATCGGGGCGTTTAAATTAAACTCAGTTTAACTATGATAGAAAAAATGACATAAAATTAAACTTAGTTTAAACTCAAGCTAAACTGAGTTTAACTTTAAACCGAGTTTAAACTACGATTGATAAAATGGCACTTAGTCATTATGTTAAAATTTAGTCGAAGATTCATATATTTTTCAATATAATCTAGATAAACAATCTTAGAACAATAAGTGAATTATTTATGAGCACAAACTTGTGTTATTTTAATCAAAAAAACGCCTAATACCAAAAATAAAACAATAAAGTTATCTATTAGTCTATTACAGAAAGGCGTAATCAGATAAATTACTTTCCAACCAATTTAACTACTATTCGACTTCGACATTCTAACTATACGACGGCTTAATACAAATAACATTAAAAGAAATCGCATTTGATTACTCTGATTTGTTTGATAATCATTATTTCGCATATAAAAAAAACACGAAATTTGTGGAAAAAAAAAATTATCTTAGGCAGTTGTTCAATTCTATTTAGTTATATTTCTATAATGAATGTTAACTTACTGTGTTACGCATACCGAAAATATTATCTGATAATTTTTTTTTTTTATTAGCATGTTGCTTTTTTTCTTTAATTTTTTGTAAGTTGACAACAGAAGAGATTAGATAATTTAATTAATTATATTTAGTTAATATGTTTAATGCTTGCTCAGCAGATTTGTTTATTTTTTAGTGGCAAAAATGAATATTGAACAAAAAATAATCGTTTATGAAGACAAGGAAGTCTCGTCGGGAAATAACACCAAATCAATAACATCGCAATATAAAATCACTGCCTATACTCCAATTAGCTACCGCTTTTAAATAAAATATACCAGAAGTACATACAAAAAAAAAAAAAATAAATAAAAAAAGAAAAAAAAATTGAATATTAATATTTAAACAGTTGAGTCACAATCAAGTTAAGTATTTATTTTTAGATATTATTCTCGTATGGGCGACTGCTGCTGTAGTGCATGACAAAAAAAAATGCATACCAATTTTTATTTCCATTTTTAGAGAAGAACACATTCGGCTTTTACATTTTTTTCTTTTTCACTTTTTTTTTTTGTAATGAATATTTTAGCACGATCAATAAATTTGAACAATTAAAAGGCCGTTTTTAAAATAACCAAACGATATTCTTTGAATAACATATAATAAAAGTTTTTGTTTGCTGTATATATGTCAGTTTATAAATTTAATTTATATGCTTTAAGTAAATTATAAGCAATTGTATAAAATTATATAACAATCTAATATGAAATAGTATTTAAATATTCCCTTTTGTTCGTAATAATTTTCAAAGGGAATACACAAAATATAATCTATCCACATAAAATAAATAGAAAATAAATTACATCCATTCGTTTTAGTTATAAGAGGTTAAATTCATTATTACTTTTACATAATAATTTACGAAAATTGGTTCTAATATACAACACCCTCCACCCCCTCCGCCCCACGACTAAATAAAATTTATTTTCTATACAACATGACTATGCAAGCAAACTTAATAAAATGCTATATCTATGTTAATTTTTTCTCTTTGTTCTGTGTGTTTTCCTTTTAAAAAGAGTAATCCTTTAGTTGCTTTATTTTTGTTTTTGTATGTCATAAATATTGGGCTATGATATCACTTTTAGTGTGTGACATGTTTAAGAATAATCTACACAATAATGTATATGTAATATGATTTAATATGAAAACCAAAACTGATTGTAATTTTGGAAACAATAGGAGTGCTAAGAATTTTACTGATTTATTTAGAAATTGTAGTATTAT